>VSMD01128839.1:0-21339 GCA_008750895.1 Mirza zaza
TTTTGAGAAAGAGTCTCACTTTGTTGCCCAGGCTAGAGTGAGTGCCGTGGCATCAGGCTAGCTCACAGCAACCTCAAACTCCTGGGCTCAAGCAATCCTACTGCCTCAGCCTCCCGAGTGGCTGGGACTACAGGCATGCACCACCATGCCCGGCTAATTTTTTTCTATATGTATTAGTTGGCCAATTAATTTCTTTCTATTTATAGTAGAGATGGGGTCTCGCTCAGGCTGGTTTCAAACTCCTGACCTCGAGCAATCCGCCCGCCTCGGCCTCCCAGAGTGCTAGGATTACAGGCGTGAGCCACCGCGCCCAGCCCCTTGGCTAACTTTTTATATTTTTAGTAGAGATGGGGTCTCACTCAGGCTGATCTTGAACTCTTGACCTTAAGTGATCTTCCCACCTTGGCCTTCCAGAGTGCTAGGATTATAGGCATGAGCCACTGTGCCTGGCCTCCAGGTTTTTTTTGTAGAGTTAAGTAGTGATGCTTCTAATCATGTCAAACTGGCAAGTTCAGCCTCTGCTACAGTTCTTAGGACTTGAGAGTGGCCAGGTTTGGTTGGTCATGCCTATAATTCCAGCACTTTGGGAGGCCAAGGTGAGAGGCATGCTTGAGGCCAGGAGTTTAAGACCAGCCTCGGCAACATAGTAAGACCCCAAGTCTACAAAAAATAAGAAAAATTAGCCAGATGTGGTGGTATAGTCCCAGCAAGTCAGGAGGCTGAGGTGAGAGTATCACTTGAGCCCAGGAATTTAAGGCTTCTATGAGTTATGATTGTGCCATTGCACTCCAGCCTGGGCAACAGAGTGAGACCCTATCTATAAAAAAATTTTTTTTTTTGAGACAGAGTCTCGCTTTGTTGCCCAGGCTAGCGTGAGTGTCATGGCATCAGCCTAGCTCACAGCAACCTCAAACTCCTGGCCTCAAGCAGTCCTACTGCCTCAGCCTCCTAAGTAGCTGGGACTACAGGCATGCGCCACCATGCCCGGCTAATTTTTTCTATACATATTAGTTGGCCAGTTAATTTCTTTCTATTTATAGTAGAGACAGGTCTCACTCTTGCTCAGGCTGGTTTCGAACTCCTGACTTGGAGCAGTCTGCCTGCCTCGGCCTCCCAGAGTGCTAGGATTATGGGCGTGAGCCACCACGCCCGGCCAAAAAAAAACCTTTTTTTAAAAGAGAAAGATGATAAATTATTTTCAACAAGGGTACCAAAACAGTTCAGTGGGGAAAGAATAGTCTTTTCAGCATGTAGTATTAGAACAACTGATTATTGATAACACATACAAAAGAAAGGCCTTGCTTCACACCATTGAGTTAACTCTAAAATGGATTTAACTCAAAATGGATCAAAAACCTAAATGCAACAACTAAAATGTAAAACTCTTAGAATAAAACAAATTAGGCAGTAGTTTCTAAGGTATAACATCAAAAGCAAAAGCACTAAAAGAGGAAAATATATAAGTTGGGCTTCATCAAAATTAAAAACTTTTAACTTGGGAGGCTGAGGCAGGAGGATTGCTTGAAACTAGGAGTTCAAGGCTGTAGTGCAATATGATCATGTTTATGAATAGCTACTGTACTCCAGCCTGGGCAACATAATGAATTTCCATCTCTTAAAAGAAATTAAAAACTTTTTGTGCATTAAGGAATATGATTAATAAAGTGAAAAAAACCCTGCAGGCAAGGCATAGTGGCTCATGCCTGTAATCCTTGCACTCTGGGAGGCCAAAATGGGAGGATTTCTTAAGCTTAGGTTTGAGACCAGCCTGAGCAAGAGTCTCTTGTCTCAACTGAAAACAGAAAAATTAGCTAGGCTTTGTGGTATGTAGTAGTCCCAGCTACTTTGGAGATTGTGGCAAGAGGATTGCTTGAGGCCAGGAGTTGGAGGTTGCAGTGAGCTATGATGATACCACTGCTTTCTACCCAGGGAACAGAGCAAGACTCTGTCCCAAACAACAACAAAAAAGAGACCGGTCGCGGTGGCTCATGCCTGTAATCCTAGCACTCTGGGAGGCCGAGGCAGGCAGATTGCTCCAGGTCAGGAGTTCAAAACCAGCCTGAGCAAGAGAGAGACCCCGTCTCTACTATAAATAGAAAGAAATTAATTGGCCAACTAATATATATAGAAAAAATTAGCCGGGCATGGTGGCGCATGCCTTTAGTCCCAGCTACTTGGGAGGCTGAGGCAGTAGGATTGCTTGAGCCCAGGAGTTTGAGGTTGCTGTGAGCTAGGCTGATGCCATGGCACTCACTCTAGCCTGGGCAACAAAGCGAGACTCTGTCTCAAAAAAGAAAAAACAACAAAAAAGAAAATGTGTGAATATAGGCGAAAACACCAGCTTATCATGCATATGATATAGGACTTCTATCCACAGTATGTAAAGAACTCTTATAATTCAATTATAAGAAGACAATAACCTATTAAAAAGAAGACATGGATTTGAATAGGCATTTCTCCTAAGAAAATATACAAATGGCGTGAAAGGATTGTCTATCAACATCTTTAGTCATCAGGGATATAGAAATCAAAATCACAATGCAGTACCACTTTCAATACCCACTTGGAAGGATATAATGAGAATGACAGATAGTAATAAGTATTGACTGGGTCCTGGAGAAGTTGAAGCTCTCATATATTGCTGGTAGGAATATAAAATGGTACAGCCACATTTGAAAACAGTTTGGTGTTTCTTGAAAGTGTTAAGCATAGAATTGTAATATGATCCATCAATTGTACCTAATTGGCCTTTACCCAAGAGAAATGAAAACACAAATTTGTATACAAATGATGATAACAACATTATTCGTAATAGCTAAAAAGTGAAACAACCCAGTGTCTATTAACAATGAATGGACAACCAATTGTGGTATGTCCATACAATGGAATATTATGCAATCATAAAATAGAGTGAAGTACTGATGTATGCTACAACATGGATAAACCTTAAAAACGTGCTGAGTGAAAGAAGCCAGTCATGAAAGAACACATTTTTTAAGATTGTACTCATATAAAATTTTCAGACTAGACAAATCTATAGAAACAAAAAGTAGATTAGTGGTTGCCCAGGGATGAGGAGTGATTGCTAACGGGTCCATGATTTCTTTGTGGGGTGACAAAAATGTTCTAAATTTATATAGTGGGGATGGTTGCCCAACTCAACATATGCCATTAAATAGTCCACTATAAATGAATGAATTTTATAATGTGTGAATTATGTCTCAATAAAATTATTTAAAACATAGTATGGGTAATTCTCATTCTATTCAGCAATGGTCCATTAGCACAATGTTTTTCTTTTAATTATTAATGCATAAATAAAATGCATTATTAAATATTGAATGATACTGACTTTCCTCATTGGAAATGAATGTAGTTCCTCATTTATCATTAAAGCTTTTTAACATTAATTGCACATCTACCTCTATTCATATTGATTTGGTTATTTTCAGTTGATTATCAGTTATTTGATTCAAAGTCCACTTCCCAGCTGAGTATTAATTGATTCTGTGAAAATGAAGCACCCAGTCACACCATTTTGCTTTCATTTTGTCATGCTGACATGTGTTAGAGCACAGGAGTTAATGTCAGGTTTTATTAGATGCATATGGCCTTAGAGGTCATGATCCTGGGAACTACAGGGGCTTATATATAGGTTTGAATTCTGGTCCTGCCCCTTAGGAGTTGTGGCATCTTCCAAGGTTTATATTCTTTTGGAAAATGGGGATACTTCCTACTTTTCAGGATTGTTGTAAGGAAAAGAAATGCTCTATGTAAAGTATGTAGCATAGCATCTGTCATATAAGCTTTAAAAAATGATAACTATTTTTTATTAATCTGAGACTCTTTAGGAAAACTAACTGTTATAGGATATCTTTAAATCTGTATTAACTTTTTCAGGGTTTATTTGGAGTAACCCAAGCATCACAGCCTGGAGGTCTTTTTGGGACAGCTACAAACACCAGCACTGGGACAGCATTTGGAACAGGAACAGGTCTCTTTGGGCAGACCAATACTGGATTTGGTGCTGTTGGTTCGGTAGGTTTTTATAGTTGACTTTAATTTGATAACGTATAAATTTGTTAAATAAATTTCTAAGAAAGATTTGACCATATTCCAAGTGGGGAATGGGCATATTGTATATTTTGATACTGAAAGCAGCTAAAAGCTATCTGATTTGAAGTGAAATTTCTGGTTCACTTCAGTAGGTTTATTTTCAGTTAGTAAATTCTCTTCTTTTTAAAATTTCTTTGCCTCAGTGCTTGTGTGCATTTGTTTAGTTTAGATTGTTGAGTCCAAATTGAGATACTTTCATTTTGTTTAAATTCGGTCATTTTTAACTCCTAGTTCTGGCCTCTGTTTTGGGTGATAAATGGGTATGACATTGGGAATTAAACATTTTTGGTGTTGGTCTACTTCCTGAAATTGGTGAGGTTCTTATGATATTATAACAAGTGTTGAATTTTCTATTGTGGGTAGTTAAAACATATGGTCTGATTTTTATGGACATTTGGACATTGATATCTCTTTTTTCTTAACTTTGGGAAATAGTTGAGGTGGGAAATTGAGAAAATTACATAATGCTTCAGAAAATTCTTATACTTTTTAATAACAGATTTATTAATGTATAATCCACAGTCCCTAGAATTAATTTCATTAAAGTGTACAATTCAGTGGCTTTCAGTATATTCAGAAAGTATGCAACTATCACTGTATTCAATTTTAGAACATATTCATCATGCCAAAAGTAAACCTCATACTCATTGGCAATTGCTTCCCATTTCCCTCTCGGTCACTTTAGGTCTACTTTACATCTTTACAGGTTTGACTATTCTGGACATTTCATATAAATGAAATCATAATATGTTGTCTTTTGTGACTGGTGTTTTTCACTTAGCATAATATTTTCAAGGTTTACCCATGTTGTGGCATGTTTAGATTTTTTATTGTAATTATTTCTACTGGCAAATTAAATATATGATACCTTTTAATAGGTAAAAAGATACTTAGCGGCCTTGTTATTCTTTTCTTTGCCTCATTAAAATTCTGTGTTTGCTGAGGGGTTACTATTAACTTTTCAGGTTAGGCGCATTCTGTGTTTATAAAGTTATTCTTGCTCACATTATTTTCTGATAGCCTTTATTCGCCTTCCTTCTACTTTTTTATAAAAGTTGTGACATCTTTCTTCCATCCCGTACCCAATTTATTATACCTGAGATAACCTTTATTTACTGTTTGGTGTGTGTCTTTATATTATTTAAGATTTTCCTATATTCTGTTCTTTTTAGACCCTGTTTGGCAATAACAAGCTTACTACATTTGGAAGCAGTACAACCAGTGCACCTTCATTTGGTACAACCAGTGGCGGGCTCTTTGGTAACAAACCAACCCTGACTTTAGGAACCAATACAAACACTTCCAATTTTGGTACATATAAAAAGCAGGTTTGGCTCTCTTAAAGTTACACTGGCTATACCACACATTATTCTCCTGATTCATGTGATTGGAAATATTTTAAATTCTCAGGTAAGCCGTGGCTTGATGTGAGGTACTGGAGGGAAAGGATTGAGTCATGGACATGGCTTAAGATACTTAGTAGACATGTAAATTGCCTTTCATTTTCTTTGGATTACCTCCTGGATAGCTGAGAAACCATAAATGAAACACATTTGGTTGAGGTACCCCACATTCTATTAGGCCAGGTTTCAAATATGGATATGCTCTACAGGAGAGATTTGGTAATTCTTATTGAATGTTGAGACCTTTTTTATTTGGGGGTTATTTAATAGTTTTCTGGCAGTTTCAAAAAATTTACTTTTGAGCACATGTTCATTGTAAAATTTGGAAACTATAGGATAGATTAAACAATTAAAAAAAAAACCCTAAACTACTCTTCAGAAATATACTGGAAAAATTTAAACCAGTTTAATGGAAACATGGTATTATTTTCAACATCTTTTATAAATGCCTATTTAAATTTTGAAACATTCAGCCTTATTTTTGTTAAATCATAAATGGAAAGTTTATTTTATTGTGAAAGAAAATAGTGGTTCTAATATTTGTTGAGGATTTTGTGTGCCATGTATATCACTGGGCACTGATTGATTCTTTTTGGGAGATGAGTGCAAAGATGGTTATTTGGCCATAGGTCAGCAGTTAAGACAATTCTTCAATGGGTTTTTAAATGATCTTGTACTGGAGAAAGAAACTATATTAAACATCCATTGGAAACTTGATATGTTTGTACAAAACTATGAACTACATGAAGAAGGTAGGTCAGTTATTGATGGGCATCTATTCTTAAATGTATGTATTCATTGTATTTATCATAACCACTTTTAGTCATGTTGCTTACTCCTTGTAATGATTACAGCTCCACCTGTAATTTTTTTTGGTTATGCTCTATTTGAAAGAACAGCTTTGAGGTAGTGGACTTGGTTAGCATGGGTAAGATATCTGGTTTGTGTACTCGTTTCTTATCCATAAAATTAAGATCGGAAAGATACTTATGGGCTAAATAAGTGTTTCTCAACTTTTTTTATCATTATCACTCACCCTTCCCTGAGGACACTTTATAGACCATTGTAATAATCCTGTCTTCCCCTGATATTTTCATGTCACACATATACTTTATGTTCTGTCCTCCTTTGGAGGGCCATTAACCATTGTAATCTATGATTTTGTTTTTTGGTCCCTGAAGAACCAATTTTTGTTCCCTTTGAAAATGCATGTGTTTAGGCCAGTCGCGGTGGCTCACACCTGTAATCCTAGCACTCTGGGAGGCCAAGGCGGGTGGATTGCTCAAGGTCAGGAGTTCGAAACCAGCCTGAGCAAGAGTGAGACCCTGTTTCTACTATAAATAGAAAGAAATTAATTGGCCAACTAATATATATAGAAAAAATTAGCCGGGCATGGTGGCGCATGCCTGTAGTCCCAGCTACTCAGGAGGCTGAGGCAGAAGGATCCCTTGAGCCCAGGAATTTGAGGTTGCTGTGAACTAAGCTGACACGACAGCACTCACTGTAGCCTGGGCAACAAAGTGAGACTCTCTCAAGAAAAAAAAGAAAAGAAAATGCATGTGTTTAATAAAAGATTTTTTTGTAGCACACTTAATATATTCAAAATTAAATATTACTTCTATCTGATAGGATGTTTGTATAAGCTAAATTTGATAAAATAGTCTATACTTTTAATGTATTTGCTGTTATTTCATGGTTGCAGATTTCTGACTTGTTCTGAGGGTTTTTTTTGTTATATGAATATATTTATACTCATGTTCATTGATCTGAAAATGAAAGGTCTTATCTTTATCTGACTTGCCTCACTAGCTTGCATGCTGAATTTGAATTGTCTTTGATTTTAATTTGTAAAATTGTTTTGAAATAACAGAGTTGATAAACTTGTCAATGAGAATCGGAGGAAATGTGTGGTATAAACAGTGTAAGTTGGGACTTAATTCCCTCCTGTGGGTTTGAGGTAGTTCATCAGTATCTTGTTTTCTGCTGTTTATGGTGCTGTAAAATCCATTCTGGTTAAATTTTCATTCTAAAGGGAAAAGAATATCTCTAAGTACATTTTCTATTTTTTTCATCAAAGAAAGTTTTTTGATTGTGCTTGAGAAGGCAGCACTCCATTTTCACGACATTACTATTAATTAGCACAATTCAAGAAAAGATTTAATGAATGTATGAGTCAAAGGTATTGGAATGAACTCAAATGACTTGCTTGGATTTTAAAATGACCTGTAATATGCCTTTTTTCAAAGTATTTGTATTCAACTTTTTTCTTGACCTTTTTCATTGATACAATAATCCAAATACTAGCATGAACAAAGTATAATATTCTTAGTTAGTGATACTGTCTTCTGTTCCAAAATACACTGTTTTCTTTTAGACTTGTTCTCCTCCATGGTACTTTTAAAAATGACTTCAGATGTTTTACAAAGTTTTCTGGCCAGTGATTGGTTTCGTTCCCCCCCTATTATGAGAGATAAATAATACGTTCATTAGTTATTTTGTGGATATTTAGCTGCAAAAGGAATAATGAAGCTTTGTGGATATATCTGAACAAAAGAAAAGTAATAACAACAATGCAATTTAGGCATCTTTGTTTGGTACCTGTGGATTTTAACAGGAATTATAGAATTTTCTCTAAATGGAGATCATAGTGAAGGAGGATGGTTTGCTCAACTCTCCATTATTTCCGATAATGGAAGAAATTGTTCAAATCAAGTTATTCATAAACTATGTTCTCTCTTTAATACCAGCTGTCTGAGTTCTTGAGTGCTCCTATGAGCTGACTTTATAGTCATTAAAGCTCTTCATGTGTAATTAGTCATACATTACTATCCATGGCCAGGTCCATCTGTTCAAAAAATAAACTGCTATAGTAATTTTTATAGATAATTTTTCATAACAAGAACTTTTAGGTTCAGTAAAGTGTCTTTATTTGCTGATTGTCTTATTTTTTAGTGAAAATTTGAGGGAATGAGTTTTTTTCCTTTAAGGTTACATGAAACATGCGTTGTACACTTTGGGCCTTACAAAGGCAATGTTCCCAAAGCTCAAGCACATTCACTTTGCTGTAACATTCGATATTATCCTATATTGAATCAGTAAATTCAAGGTAGAAACATATTTAAATAAATGTGAAGATTTGTTCGTAGTCATCAGAATTAAATTTTTAAAAAAGTTAAATTAGCCTGTAATTTATGATACCTAAATATTAAGTGGAAGGATGCAAAGCTTAGGATTAGACTGTTTTGTATTAAACTCTCTTATAGAGGAAATTGAGAATCATATTAAGAGTACAATTCACTCAATCTTTTGTCTTCCTAGGTTTTGGCACAAATACCAGTGGGAATAGTATTTTTGGAAGTAAACCAGCACCTGGGACTCTGGGACCTGGACTTGGTGCAGGATTTGGAACAGGTAAGGAACTGCTATCACAAGATCTAGGAAGTGACAAAACTTGGTTTTCTAACTGCTGGAACTTAAGAGATCTGTTTGATCATAGGCCTGGAATTAAGAGGCCTAGATTTGCATTTTTACAATTGGATTCATAAAACATTCCCAGCACTTAAGCTTTACCAGGTTTGAAAACATTGGCACATTTATCTTAGAAGTTATATGCTCTCTTTTCCACAAAATGTCCTGTGATAGTCCTGGTCTTTCTGTCATTTTCAGTATTTAATGTGAGAATTGTTACTATGAAGACACCATTAACTTTCAGTTCCCCTGTGTTACTTTCTAACAGGGATTTGAGACCTTGAACTATTTATGAAGTAAGCTCTAATAGTGAAGCAGAACAATAAGAGCATATGCTAATGTGCATACCTTTCAGTTAAATTAGTTCCGTTGTCATATAGACCTAGGGTCAATAATTATTTTTCCAGTGCTTTTGAGGATATTTATTGACCCCACCCCACCCCTTTTTGGGGGGAGGGTCTCGCTCTGTTGCCCAGGTTAGAGTGCAGTGGCCCAATCATAGCTCATTGTAACTGAACTTCTGGGCTCAAGTGATCCTCCTGCCTCAACCTCCCAAGAAGCTGGGACTACAGGCACGTGCCACCACACCTGGCTAATTTTTTAATTTTTTGTAGAGCTAGGGTCTCACTGTGTTGCTCAGGCTAATCTCTAACTCCTGGCCTCAAGCAGTATTTCCACCATGCTAGGATTATGGGTATGATCCACTGCATCTGGCCAAGGATATTAACCCTTCTACCTGCCTAGCTGTTTTAAACAATTGGAGGATGGTGATGTTAATAAAATGGATAAGAAGTTAGATAAGGTCATTTAAGCATACAGTTTTGCCTACTTTCCTAATTCATCTGACCATGGATGTGGTCATTTAGTTGCAAAGCATTTATTTCCGTGGTCTCTGCTTCCACTGTCCGGTTACCTGTTGTTTCTGTCATCTGAGTATTCATCTGTTATCTCCATAATAGAACCTCAGTTTATATTCCAAACTTTTTATTTTTAAAATAAAAGATACAAGTGCTGATAAAAAGTTTCAGCAATTTAGAAATACCGTGAAAAATTCAGTCTTGGCCTGGCTCAGTGGCTCGTGCCTGTAATCCCAAAACTTTGGGAGGCCAAGGCAGGAGGATCACTTGAGACCAGGAGCTCAAGATCAGCCTGGGCAACATAGTGAGACCTCATCTCTACAAAAAAATTTAAAAAATTAGTCAGTCATGGTCATGCGTGCCTATAGTCCCAGCTACTTGAGGCTGAGGCAGGAGACTCACTTGAGCCCCAGGAGTTTGAGTTTAGCCTGTGCAGTGTAGTGAGACCCTGTCTTTTTCTTTAAAAAAAAAAAGTTCATTTTTTCAACTATGAAGGAACAATTGTAGACAGTTTGGCGTGTATCATGTTAGACCTTTCCTATGCATTTTTCAAGCATGTTTACACATATACATTTGTATTTATGTGTCTTTTTATATTTAGGGTGTAGGATTATGTTTTAAAATGGAAGTCATAACCTATGTGAGTGATTTTTTTTTTTGAGGCAGAGTGTCACTCTGTTGCCCAGGCTAGGGTGCTGTTGCGTCAGCCTAGCTCACAGCAACCTCAAACTCCTGGGCTTAAGCAATTCTCTCTGCCTCAGCCTCCTGAGTAGCTGGGACTACAGGCATGTGCCACCATGCCCAGCTAATTTTTTCAATGTATTTTTAGTTGGCCAATTAATTTCTTTCTATTTTTAGTAGAGACACGGTCTCACTGTTGCTCAGGCTGGTTTCAAACTCCTGACCTTGAGTGATCCACCTGCCTCGGCCTCACAGAGTGCTAGGATTACAGGTGTGAGCCATTACACCCGGTCTATGTGAGTGAAACCAAAGGCTGAGATGCATTTGTGGTTGTAATGTTAATGTAATGATGTGCAACCAGCATTTTAAGAAAATGAACTATAATTAGAAATCATTGTGCATAGTAGGATTAACATTCTTTTCTGAAACTTTGTCACAGTTATGTGTGTTACCTATTTTGGGTCTCTGTTTTTCTTACCATGTGCTACAGTCAAAATTTGAAAGCAACTGCCTTACATGGTATTCTGTGACTTATATTTTCACTTCACATGATATTAGCATATTTTTTCCTTTAATGATCAATCTCATTAAAAAAAATAACTATTTAGTGTTCCATTGTGTATTTATACACATATGCATAATTTACCATACATACACCATAATTTATTTAACTTTTCCCCTATTGATGGATGTTTGAGTTGATATTATTAGCAAAGCCCTCAGTGAAGATCTTTGTTACATAATTTTGCATTTATTAGTGTTATTAACTTCAAATTGGAATTGCTGTGTCAGGAGATACACATATTTTGAATTTTTGTTGATCTTGCTAATTTGGTTTCCAAAAAAATCAACAGTTCGTATTGTTGCTTACATTGTTTAAAAGTGTCCATTTTAGGCTGGGTATGGTGGCTCACACCTATAATCCTAGCACTCTGGGAGGCCAGGTGGGAGGATTGCTTGAACTTGAGCTCAGTAGTTCAAGACCAGTCTGACCAAGACTGAGACTTGTCTCTACTAAAAATAGAAAAATTAGCGAGGCATCATGGCACACGCTTGTAGTCCCAGCTACTCGGGAGGCTGAGATAGGAGGGTTGCTTGAGCCCAGGAGATGGAGGCGGCAGTGAGCTAAGATGATGCCATTGAACACTACCAAGGGCAACAGTGAAACTCTTGTCTCACACACGTGAAAAAAAAAAAAAAACCTCTCTTTTTCATCTTTGCTTAAGTGATTGTATAAATAAGGTGTATTCTAGTTTGCACTACACTGATTTACTGTTAAGGGTGAATATCTTTCTCTATGTTTTTTGGCCATTTGAATCTTTCAGTGCTCTATTCATAATATTGGATCATTGTTTCTTTCTTAATTTATTTTTTGAGGGTGCTCTATATATTATAGATATTAACTCTTTTGGTTGTATGGTAGAGTTTCATTTGAGCTTTTTAACATATCTAAATTCTACCACATAAATTTTATAAGAAATAAAAACTATAAAACTGGTTTTTTGTACAGTGTGATCCCTGAACATAAGTAGCATATATAATCTGACATCAAATAATGTTCTCTTCCAGTGTTTGAAGGAAAAATAGCTTTGGTATGGGCAAATTCAGGAGGGCTTTTTCAAGTGTATTTTGGACTCTAGACAGTTTATGAACATAAACCTATGACCAGGGTAAGGTGCTGCTCTAATGTTTGCTATAGATATTTCCACCAAGCCTTTTTATTAATCATTTAATTTTGTTTATGGGTGATGTCTTTCTTCATATACAAGTTTTTTTTTTATGATGTCAGAGTTGTTTTCTCTTCAGCTTCTGGCTCTTACATGTTTTAATTACCAATGTCTTTTCCTATAGTCTAAGATTATAAAATGCTCTATGACTTTTTCTGATGCTGTTGCTTCCTATTCCACAATAATATAATATCCCAACCTTTTAATTTAATATATTCAGTTTTTCTTAAATAGCTTTCCCTCATAGTGTATCACATTTTTGTTGTTTTTTTTTTTCTTTTTTCTTCTCTCCCTCACACCCCTGTATCACATTTTTGTTGCTGTTATTTATTTCTCATTCATGCTTTGTCCATATAAACTAAAAGAGAAATACAATCAGTGAAGAATTTTTTACCCCCAGCTTTAGCAGGGAAACAAAAATTGTGAGAGTCACCAAGTACACACTGTTGCATTTCATTATTTTGTCTGCTAAAGCAGGGTTTTGGCTTTGAGAGGACTATGTCCTGAGACTTACATATAAACACCTACATTCGTGGACTCTGCATTTCATAGTAACACAGGTAGACTAGGACTGTAGCTGTGGGCTATATTTTGGGGGGACATTAGCTGAGTGGTTATTCCTCTGCAGCTTCTTGTTTTGAATGATAGAGATTCAAACTTATGCCTTCAGAGAAGTAAATTATCCTGTAATGTGGGCCTTTGGGTACTTCATGAGTAGTTGATATACAAATTAAATGTAAAAATACATAGGTTTTTTTATATACTTAGATTTAAGCAGTCAATCTTAGTATAGAAGATTTTATGTCATCCTTTGGCATGTGACTTCCCCCACCCCCATGTGGTCAGACTAAGGAACATTCATTAAATCATGGGCAAATCAATTTGTTTCACAGTGATGTTATTAACTATCATTAACTCTCAATTACACGCCAGTTTCTTGGTGGTTACTTAGAAATAATATCGAGAAATTTTACATCATAAGGTTTTCCATGAAGTAATAAGTTGAAGAATTAGTGGTAAGGTTGATTGTTGTATTAGGAGATACATAGGAAAATCTTCTATCCAAAGCTAATATATAACCATAGATAAAATTCAATTCTAATGTTATATTTCAAAAGGAATATAACTATTTTCACTTTTTTCATGAGCATCTTTGGAGTTTCTAAGGCTGCTAAGACCATTTTACCTCCCCCCCCCATAGCTTCCTTATGACTCCCACAACTAATAATCATAACTATAGCACATTTTCCTATCTTGACAGATTACCCTACCATTACCATATCACATGTAACATCACACTGAGAATGTCTCTCAAATGGTGGACTATTAGTAAGTCCTTTCAGTAAGCATAAAAAACCATTTGTTTTTTTATTTAAAATAAGGCAGATCTGGATGAAATAGGTATCTTTTTTTTTTTGAGACAGAGTCTCGCTTTGTTGCCCAGGCTAGAGTGAGTGCCATGGCATCAGCCTAGCTCACAGCAATCTCAAACTCCTGGGCTCAAGTGATCCTTCTGCCTCAGCCTCCCGAGTAGCTGGGACTACAGGCATACTTCACCATGCCTGGCTAATTTTTTCTATATATATTAGTTGGCCAATTAATTTCTCTCTATTTATGGTAGAGGCGGGGTCTCGCTCTTGCTCAGGTTGGTTTCGAACTCCTGAGCTCAAACGATCCGCCCACCTCGGCCTCCCAGAGAGCTAGTATTATAGGCATGAGCCACCACACCTGGCCTTGAAATA
Organism: Mirza zaza; assembly: GCA_008750895.1. Lineage (NCBI taxonomy): Eukaryota > Metazoa > Chordata > Mammalia > Primates > Cheirogaleidae > Mirza > Mirza zaza. Next base: position 13,995 of record VSMD01128839.1, read on the forward strand.
GGTATCTTTCCACTGATTAATTACAATAGTTTGTAGTCAGGTCATTTTATAACAGTTCCTTTACAAATCACCTGAACCTCAAAATGCCTTATTTTTTTCTTTTGTGGATGACTGAATTACAGTACAGTGGTTTTTATACTATTTCATGGATCTTCACCCTAGGCTGCTGAAAAGATGAGGGAAATTCATGCTCATTCAGAACAGAGCTTTTCAAACATTTTATATACTTGAGCTTTATCTATGTTTTTGTTTTGGGGGCAAGAAGGTATTAGGCCACTGAGAAAAAAAAAATCCTACAGTCTGTGCTGTAAAATATTTCCTTCTAGGGAATAATGTAATTTTAGTATTTCTTGGAGCTTGCACTAGTTACTAATGGGTTGGGACTTTAAAAGAAGTCTTAATCCTGTCCCAGAGTTGAGCTTTTTAAAGGTAAAACAATCTCATTGCTACATTGTTATTTTATTTTTAATGATGTTGGGATAGTTATTAAAGAATTTGTCCATTCAGTAGTCACCCATACTGATTTATGTTGTATCGATTGTCTTGGTATAAATTTGTTCTTTTTTGGTTGTAATATCAAAGCACTTCCCATGCAATATTTTTTACCTCCTAGTATTATACATTTGAAGCAATTTTCCTTGTAAACTATGTCTTTGTCAAGGTGCAGTTGATATGTTAAAAGGAATTTCAGATCCTCTAAATTGCTAGTAACTTTTTTGGGGTAGGTTGGAGGATGGAATGGTTTTGTTTTATTTTTTTTAATGCCAGTAACTTATTCACCATATTATCCCCGTTTTATACCTTTAAAATTACTGCCTTAAAGAAGATTCAACATTACAAGTATCTGCAGTGAGTTTCCTCCTGGTCATTAATCTGTCCAATCTGGTTCATGCTGAAACTTGAGTCTGTTTAGTAACCTCATCACAAGACATTTAGCTTTTTGTAAAACAGGTTTGTATAGCTAAAGCAGTTTTCATGAGATGGTATGATTGAAAATGTTACCTTTTGCTATTCAAAGAAGATATATTGGATTTGGTTTTCTGTAGTTTGGCCTGTATGTCATTGAAAAAGATGTCATTGTGATTGGGTGAATTGAGTATTTTGATTTGCAAATATTGAAATTTAAGTATTATTTAATTTTTTAATTCTTTGAAAAGTTGTTTTACTATAGAGTGGCAGTTAAGAGTCCTGGTTGCATTCTTGGATGCACCTGGGTTTGAACCCCATTTTTACCATTTATAACATTTGTGACATTGACCTAATTACTAAGCTCTCAGTTTTTTCATCTGTAAAATGGGAATAATAGCCTCTACTTCAGGCATATTAGCTAATATTTGATGACTGTTTAGGATGTACCAGATTTCTTCTGAATGCTTTATATGTTTATTCACTTTAATTCTATGATAAATGTCTAAGCTGTATTGTATTGTATGTATTGTTATCTCATGAAGCATAGAGAGATTAAGTATTTTGCCTATGATATAATGTACTGAGCCCAGTGCCTGGCATATAGTTAGCATTTGCCATCTTAGCCCTTTTGCTGAAATGAGTGGTCACTGTGAAGTTTCCAAATGTATTATATTTTTAAGTAACTGACCTCTGGCACAACATTCAAAGGATCTTCTGTGGCACTTTTTTCTTTCCTCTTGTCTCCATAGCTCTTGGTGCTGGACAGGCATCTTTGTTTGGGAACAGCCAACCTAAGATCGGAGGGCCTCTTGGTACAGGAGCCTTTGGGGCCCCTGGATTTAATACTACGACAGCCACTTTGGGCTTTGGAGCCCCCCAGGCCCCAGTAGGTAAGTCTCAGTCACTTTAGAAGGCTTTGCTTAGTTTATTCCTTGCTAACACTTAACTTGCTGACCTAATTTTCCACCCTACCCCATCCCGTCTCTACCAGGGCATTGCATACATCTACATCATTAAATAATTCTGTAGTACAGAAGGGCTTAGTTCCTGACCCTCCTTGCTTTTCCCACTCTTAAGCCTACTCTCCCAAAGAAACCGCTTTTGTTACTGTTTTTAATTCATCTGGTATATAACTAAGTTCATATTGCTAAATAATATGCTTATGTTGCTGTGTTTTGGTTTATTAAATCTAAGTAAATTTAACTTGTTACAGTAGATGAGAATTAAGCTTCCTTACCACCTTTACCATCTTTATTCATTTCTACCAATATGACTGTTTGCTAAATTTACTCTATTTCATAAATTTAGTTTTATCTACTAAAGTGTTTTTTGTAATTCATTCATTTGAATACTGATTTTTTTTTTGTTTTTGAGACAAAATCTCACTCTGTTGCCCAGGCTAGAGTACCGTGGCATCAGCCTAGCTCACAGCAACCTCAATCTCTTGGGCTCAGGAAATCCTTCTGTCTCAGCCTCCCAAATAGCTGGGACTACCGGCATGCACCACCATGCCCAGCTAATTTTATATATATATGTGTGTGTGTGTGTATATATATGTAGTATGTATGTATGTATTTTTTTTTTAGTTGGCCAATTGATTTCTTTATATTTTTAGTAGAGATGGGGTCTCACTCTTGTTCAGGCTGATTTCAAACTCCTGACCTTGAGCGACCCGCCCGCGTCGGCCTCCCAGAGTGCTGGGATTACAGGCATGAGCCACCAAGCCAGGCCAAATACTGATTTTTTTTTTTTTAATATTTAAAATTATTTATATTTACTCTTTTTTTCTCAGTTTCAAATAGTGAGTTAGGCATTCACGAATACTGATTCTTAATGTTGGCTATATTTGCCTACCAACCACATTTGTTATTATTTATTTCAAACTTAAGAAAATTAACTTTTTAATTTAAATATCTTAAAGAAAACTGTTACACTGGAAATAAACTGGTATCACCTGGCATAAATAAAGTATGGGATAGATATATGGATGGATAGATAGAAGAAAAGTTTCTATACTATCAAATTTCTCTCCTATACTATCATGATATATGTGCCACGTTTTGAGAAACCTTTGTAAATTTAAGTTGTGTACTTACATACGTTTTCTTTTCTTTTGAGACAGAGTCTCGCTTTGTTGTCCAGGCTAGAGTGAGTGCCGTGGCGTCAGCCTAGCTCACAGCAACCTCAAACTCCTGGGCATAAGCAATCCTACTGCCCCAGCCTCCTGAGTAGCTGGGACTACAGGCATGTGCCACCATGCCCGGCTAATTTTTTCTATATATATCAGTTGGCCAATTAATTTCTTTCTATTTATGGTAGAGACGGGGTCTCACTCAGGCTGGTTTCGAACTCCTGACCTCAAGCAGTCCACCTGCCTTGGCCTCCCAGAGTGCTAGGATTATAGGCATGAGCCACCGCGACCGGCCTCATACTTTTTCTTATTCTGTCAACTAGGTCATAGTTTTTCTTGATAGTATAATGCCTTTCCATATCTTGCTATTTCCCTCATTTCTTTTTTTCCCATATTTCTATGTTGAGGAAGTTGATAAAATTTTCTATCCTGTAACTATTACTATCTTCGTTGGATAAAGAATAATTTAAAAATTCCAAATGAACACAGAATTTTATTGTAAATTATGAACACAGTGCCACCAGCTGATTTTGCTCTGGAATTTTTGATTCTTTTTTATCTTGCATTACCGGCCCCTATTGCCTTCCTTTTTTTTGAGACAGAGTCTTGCTCCATCCTCCTGGGCTAGAGTACAGTGACATCAGTCTAGCTCACAGCAATCTCAAACTCCTGGGCTCAAGTGATGCTCCTGCCACAGCCTCCTAAATGGCTGGGACCACAGGCACATACCACCACACCTGGCTAATTTTTTTCTATTTTTAGTAGAGACGGGGTCTCACTCTTGCTCAGTCAGACTGGTCTCAAACTCCTGACCTCAAGTGTTCCTCCCACCTTGGCCTTCACAGTGCTAGGATTACAAGCATGAGCCACCACGCCTGGCCTGCATGTAACTTTTGACTCCCCCAGAAAAGCCTACTGTTGACCCAAAGCTTACTGATAACATTAATAGTCAGTTAATACATATTTTATATATTATATGTGGTATATACTGTATTCTTATAATAAAGTAAGCTAGAGAAAAGAGTTACTAAGAAAATCAGGCTAGGCATGGTGGTTCATACCTGTAATCCCAGCACTTTGGTAGGCCAAGGCAGGAGGATTGCTTGAGGCCAAGAGTTCAATACCAGCTTGGTCAACATAGTGCGACCCTGTCTCTACAAAAAAATTTTAAAAATTAGCCAGGCGTAGTGCATGCCTGTAGTCCGAGCTACTCATGAGGCTGAGGCAGGAGGATCATTTAAGCCCAGGAGTTTAAGGTTGCAGTGAGCTATGATCATGCCACTGCACTCTGGCTTGGGTGACAGAGTGAGACCTTGTCTCAAAAAATAAAAAAAGAAAGAAAAAGAAGAAAATCATGAGGAGGAGTAGAGGGTTATGTCTTGCTTTCTTGGGTGGCAGATGTAGAAGAAAATCTGTGTATGAGTTGACCCACTGCAGTTTAAACCTATGTTGTTCAAGGTTCAAGTGTAATCTTCTTTGAGTGTACTGTGATATTGTTTCCTTTTTCCTGCTTTGACACTCCTCTGTCCACTTCTTTCCCCTAGAATTTGTTATATTTTCTCATTTCTTCATTTTTTACCTCTCCGTTCTTGGTCATTGTGGGTTTATATAGATACATTTTAATTTTTTTTAGCTGTAGATTTTAATGAGGTCTTTGGAGAGAGGAGGTAAATTGGAATTCAAATTGATCTCTGTATGAATTTTACTCACAGCTTTATCATTAAAAACAATATTTTAATTTTATTTCTTTTCCTTATTTTTTGTTGCTTTTAATAGGAGATAGCATAAAAAAACTTGCCATTTTTACTTGGATAGCTTCTTTTTCCAAAGCCAATTAATCTTGTTTCTGACACAAGAATTTAATATTAAAGTTGTATACATTAATGTACACTTAAAAGTAATTGAATTTACTTTTAGAGTGTACATCTTTGCATCAGAATCTTAAAAATTACTAAGTTAAGGCCGGGTGCAGTGGCTCACGCCTGTAATCCTAACACTCTGGGAGGCCAAGGTGGGTGGTTCGCTCAAGGTCAAGGAGTTCGAGACCAGCCTGAGCAAGAGCAAGACCTGTCTCTACTATAAATAGAAACAAATTAATTGGCCAACTAAAAATATATAGAAAAAAATTAGCTGGGCATGGTGGTGCGTGCCTGTAGTTCCAGCTACTTGGGAGACTGAGGCAGAAGGATTGCTTGAGCCCAGGAGTTTGAGGTTGCTTTGAGCTAAGCTGATGCCATGGCACTCTATCTAGCCCAGGCAACAGAGTGAGACTCTGTCTCAAAAAAAATTTACTAAGTTAGAAGGTACTTAAGAGTGTATGTGAGTCCAACCTTATTGTGGTCTTAAAAATACATGTCTTAAAAACCTCAGTAACTTCCTTACAGGGCAGTTCAGTCTGTTGTTCTGTTCGGATAGTTTAGAAACCAAATTCTGTCTCCATAGAATTTCAACCCAGTGGTTCTACTTTTACCTAAAACTAAGCACAACAGTCTGTTATTATTTCTTTGTGGTAACCCATTGTTATTGTTCCAAATAATGTAGTATCAGTTTCTTCTGTTTCATCAAAAGTTAACATAGAGAAGAGTTTGTATTTATACATAAAAGAATGAAAACATGCTCACACACTTTTCTTAATTATGTTTGTATTTGTTAAAGGAAGTTTTTATTTTTTTGAGCAAGCCCAGGTAGGGTGACCCGTACTTGTTAAATGATGAGATCAACTGATATAATTCAGAGTTTTTGTTTTTTTTAGACAGAGTCTCACTCTGTTGCCCTGAGTAGTGTGCCATGGTGTCAGCTTAGCTCACATCAACCTCAAATTCCTGGGCTTAAGTAATACTTCTGCCTCAGCCTCCCGAGTAGCTGTGACTACAGGCATGCGCCACTATGACGGCTAATTTTTTTGTATATATTTTTTGTTGGCCAATTAATTTCTTTCTATTTATAGTAGAAACAGGGTCTCACTCTTGCTCAGGCTGGTTTTGAACTCCTGACCTTGAGCGATCCACCCTCCTCGGCCTCCCAGAGTGCTAGGATTACAGGCATGAGCCACCGCGCCTGGCCTAATTCAGAGTTTTTAAAATGAATACTTGGCTGTCAGGTAACAAAATCACCAGTGAAGATTAGATTTTTCTGAAATTTTTCTTGCATCAGTCCCTATATGCTATTAATATGTAATAGTGTGTGTCAGAAAACCCCCACTTTTCTGTATTTTTTTGCCTCACTATAGTCTTACATTGGGTTTGGGAACTTTCTGAATATAAACGATTGACTATATGCTCTTTAAATTGTTATCTCCTAGGTTTCAGATCCTGAATAAATTTGTATTGTCTTAAATATCAACATAACATTGTTTCAACATATAATTAATACATTAATTTTAAGAAAGCTTTGTTTGACTTAGGCGAATCCATCTGTTTTTCATTAATTTAGCTATAACTGCCTATTCTGTTTTTGTTGTTGTTATTACTGCTTTTGTGCCCCTCCCTTCCCATTGTGAGAGTTTTCAAAGTGTTTTGATTATGGCACTTCTTTAATGCGGATTATCTTATTTTGGCTTTACCCTTATTTCTCAGCGTTTATAAGGAAAAAAAGCAATATTTGAATTTCTAAAATGACTTTAGTATGATTTGATTTTTATCACTATTTTCGCAAAGGTTTATTTTAGCTTGCAAAGAGATTTCTTCATCAGTCAAGGCATATACTGCAAGTGGTTTTGTTGTTTTCTTACTTTGTACAATTGTAGATCATGAATATAGTCTTCATCATTCCTTAGAGAATTCTAAGGGAATTCCATCATTCCCAGAGAATTCCCTAAATTCTCTGACGTTGGAACAAATGTTCTTTGAGAGAAAATTAGACTAACTGGGTGATCGTTTATTCCTTTTAACTTATATTTAATTAAAATATGAATATTAAATGTAAATAATGTATATACAGAGATGCTGTAACAATCATTTTCATTGTGTGTCCTGCCATCTTCCTCTATATCCTTGGTTATTCTGGAATTTTCACTTATTAAATCAAAGATACTTCTATATTTCTATAGTGAAACTAATTGTCATTCTAAATTTTATTAAGTACATGACCCACCATGTTGATGTGTTGCAAATTTTACAAGTTTTAACTTAATGCTGAACACAGGTTGTTTCCAAATCTTGACTATTACAGGATAATGTGCAGTGAGTACTTCAGAATATTTCTTTTCATTTTTCTTTTTTTCTTTTTTTATTCTTTTATAGCATCTTGAGGTCTGGAGGGAATATTTCTTTATTTTGTTTCTAGTTCAATAAAGGCCTTGAGTTA
>VSMD01128842.1:0-104078 GCA_008750895.1 Mirza zaza
CACCACCACCACCATCACCATCACCACCACCACCACCATCACCACCACCATCACCACCACCACCATCACCATCACCACCACCATCACCACCACCACCATCACCACCACCATCACCATCACCACCACCACCACCATCACCACCACCACCATCACCACCACCACCACCATCACCACCACCACCACCATCACCACCACTACCACCATCATCACCATCACAGTCACCATCACCACCACCAGCACCACCACTACCACCATCATCACCACTACCACCATCACCACCACTACCACCATCACCACCACTACCACCATCACCACCACTACCACCATCATCACCATCACAGTCACCATCACCACCACCAGCACCTCCACCACTATCATTGCTATCACAACCTCCACAACCTCCACCACCAACCCCACCACTACCTGCACCGGAGTGATTGTGCTTTCTTTGCACTATTTCAGAAGGGCTATTGCAACAATCTCTAGGGGATTTTGTAATTTGTTTGTGCAAGTTATTTTTGTGCTCAGTGGACTATGAGTTCCTTGAGAGCAAGGACCTTGTGATGCAATGCTGCGCCTGCAAGTGCTAGCACAAGGCCTGACCCAAAGCAGGAGATCAGGCAGAACATGCTCACTGAGTGGCAGAACGTGAGATTCTGCTGAAATCCAGATTCCTGGGCAGCAGGCTGAGGCAGGGCTCTTGGCTCCCTCCCCTCCCTTCCCTACTGCCTCAGTAGTCCTGGGCGCCTTTGATCCTTGTCGCCTAGACTGTGCCAACACTCATGCACTGAGCTGATCACAAGGCAATTTCTGATGCCCCAGTTCTGGGTAGTAATAACACCTACCACCTTGTGCCAGTCATCGTGCAGAGGCCTGAGAAGCGAAGAGGTGGTCAGGGCAGGGGTCCAGCCTGGGGTAGACCGGCAACTTCACGGAGGCAAGCACAGCTCTGGGTCACCTGCTCAGATGCCAGAGTCTTGCCAAACGGAGACCAGAAGTCAGGCGGCCACACTTAGTTAAATGAAATCAGCTTTATTTCTGTATATTTACTTTTTAATCTTAGAGTTAAATCCCCTAGGACGGCACTTCTCAAATTTCCGAGTGCACCCGAAGTCACTTGGAGGGCTTGTTTACACCCGGTTGCTGGACCTCACCCCGAGCTTCGGATTCAGCAGGTCAGGGATGGGTCTGATAACTCATATGTCTAACAAGTTCCCGGGACATGCCGGTGCTGCAGGTCCAGAGACCCCATTTATAAACCACAGCCCTGGCTGGGGGTGAGCGAGCAGGTACAGGAAGTGTGGATTGGGAAGCCCAGGATGGACAGGAAGTCCTACCCCATCTCCTCCCTCCCTGCTCCCCGTCTGGCATCAAGCTCTTCCTGGGCCACTGGGCAAAGATGGGGGTCTTCATCAGAGCCCAGCAAAGGGGCTCAGGCCCGGGCTGGGGCAAGGCTACCTGGGAAAGGGCGGATCCCCAAGGGCGCCTCCTGTTTAGCCAACAAACAAGAAGGGCTAAATCCCCCAGCAGACCTGCTTGTTTGAGTAAAGGCGTGCAGCTCTGCCTGTGTAAACACCCATTGTCTGCTGGCGGATTAAGAGTGAGCAGGGGCTGGGCTTTTTTTCTTTCCTTCTTTTTTTTTTTCTTTCTTTTTTTTTAAGCACTGAGAAAAGCCATTAAGGGATTAACACCCCGATTTATGAAAATGGAGGATGATAAAGGAACAATGGGGTGACAGCATTGTGTAAACGACATTGATTCATTTCAGAGACAGGGCTGTTAACTGGGAGAAATGGAGAAATAAATGGAACAATGAGGAGATGCTTTTACCAGCTTGTCATTAATTAGCCGAGAGTACAATTGTTTTATTGTCCTTTTTGAAAAATACAAAATTGGTAGGAAAATACAAGCACTGAGCAAATCGATTATTCTGTGTCAGGGGCTGACATCTGCTTTTCCTTTTCTCCTGAAGCTTGTCTGCCTCCAGAAGTGGCTTCCCAAGGGAGGAAAGGAAACTTTCCCTTGGTAGAAGGATCTTGCAGGATTTGGGAAGGAAATGACCCCCTCACCAAGGACACCCCAAACTTCTTGGCACCCGATGACGGCCTCAAAATGGGAGGACCCGCCACAGTCCTTTGCTGGCCTTCATCAGAGAGGGAGTGGGGGCTGGGAGGTGGCAGGTGTCTGGCAGCAGGTGGGTGGGAAGGGATGAGGAGCTTGGAGGAAGGGAGAAGAGTTTCCAGGCCAAGACAGTGGCCCCCACCTTTTGACAGCTCGGCCAGGCTGAGCTATGTCTGCTTTGGATGCGAATAACGAAAAGGCTCCTCTGGGCAGGGAACGTGGGCTCAGGTCAGGCTGGGTGTCCCGGCCACAGCGGATTTTCCCCAGAGCCCCAGACAGCGCCAGCCCGGCCTTGGAGAAGGACAAATTTCTGGCTTGATGGCCATTAAATAAGACTTCTGGATCCAGAAGGGCTCCTGTCAGTGGGAGTTGGAGGGGAAATGCGTGGCGTTAGGGCCGTGGAGATGCACGAGGCGGACACACAGTGTGTCTGCAGGGAATTTTGATGGAATGAGGCTGGGCACGTGCGGTCTGGGTTGTCCTCACCCAGCAGCCGGAGCAGGGGTGCAGCCGGAGCAGGGGTGCAGCTGAGGGGAGGAGCAAGGCTGCTTGCATCGAGTGGAGGCCTGCTCACCCTCCGCTCACAAGGGCCCTTTGTAGATCTGAGCATCGTGTTTGGATTCTAACCTGTCAGGGAAGAGTTGGCCAACTGGGGCTCTTTCAGGAAAGAACGAAACAGTCACACAAAGGGTTAATGGCATGTATAAAGAAAAGGAGCTCACAGAAACAGTTTGCAAGGAAACTGTAAACAGCATCCCATTGTCCTTGCCTTCTGTGACTGCTGGTCATTGTTTGGCCTTTAATCTGGACACACTATAGATATAAATATAACTGTCTCTATAGCATTGTGTCTTTACAGCCCAAGATAGAACAATGCATCTTTATGTCTCTAATCTTTATATTTACAGAAAGATATCTTTATTTGGAAAGATTATATATGTGTGTCTTCCAGATTGATGTTGGCGATCGTAGACTTTTATGCATTCGTATCCCGCATTCAGTGCCTCCTACGTGCCAGGCACTGCTCTAATGCTGGGTGTGAGGCAGTGAACAGATGAGAGCCCCACCCTGACCTCCACCATCCATTCTCCGGAGAATTTACATTACTGGGTGTAAAAACAAAAAATAAACAAACATGCAATAATGGAAATAGGTCAGATAATAATGAATGCCAAGGAGAAATATGAAGCAGGTGTAGGAGGTCGGGGGAGGGATGCTGTCTTCTATGGCGTGGTCAGGGGACACCTCCCTGGTAAGGGGACAGGTGAGCGGAGACCTGAGCTGGCAGCCCTGCTGAGGCAAGGTGTACCAGGCAGATGGCAAAGCAAGTGCAAAGGCCTGGAGGCAGGAACATCCTTGGTGGGGTGGAAGTGCAGAAAGAGCCAGTGACACTAGAGCAGTGTGCAAAAGGGAACGAAATCCAAGAAGAGGTTCAAGAGGGGCAGGTGAGGGGGCGGAGACCAGGCACGGCCTGTGGGCTCTATTAGGGGCGCTGGTGCTGACTCAGAGGGTGATGGGCCCACTGGGGTCCGGGGGGTTGGGAAAAGAGGAGTGACTTGATCTGATGCAACAGTTAACAGGATCACTCTGGTTTCAATGCACAGGACAGACCCAAGACGATGTGTACATTTCGTATCCTCAACTAGACCCCCATCCCAGATGCCTACAGGGGCCAGCAGGTGATAACTGTAGAAAAAGGTGGAGGGTGTGGCCAACAGGAGCCTGCGTGCTGGTCTAAAGGGGCAACCACTCCTCAGCTCTTGCTACTTGTTGAACTTGAGTCATATGAGCATGGAGTGGCCACATCTTACCCTCTTTAAAGCAAGGCTAGATTTCCAAGTGGACTCTCCTGATTTTAAACGGTATACAGCTAAACAAAGCAAACTTGAGGCCAGATTCACCCACAAGCTATCAGTTTATACTCTCCCTTGATCCTCTAGCAGGCCAGGAGCATTCACACAAACCATCTGCTTGCCCTTTACTATCTGGCTGCCAGGAAACTCAGGGATAAATTTAATTTTAAGGTATTGTAACTATACTGCATAAAATTCTTGGCAAAATCACCTTCTCTATTCTTCCAGTTCTAATGGTTTAAAATAATTTTTAAATGTCAGTTAAAGATTGTGTCCTTCTTATTATAAGCAACCTTAAATTATGTGGGGAATAAATGTTTACAAAAGTAAACTGTAAGAGAATAGCTACTATGATCACGCTTTTTAATAACCATTTATTATAGGTGTTCAGGGGGAAAAAGGCAACCTGCCTGCTTCTTTGATTCCCTTGCAATGTCCTTCTGGCTCATGTCACCTGGAGCCCACGCAACCCTATAGATCAGGGAGGGGAAACCATTTGCATCCCATGTGGCAATTCTGGTAAGTTGGAAGTTGCTGCCCAAAACACGTGTGTTAGGAAAGAATCTGAGGCCATCCTTAGGTTAAGTAGGAAATGCAGGTTGGACAACTAAGGATGTCCGCTGTCATTGTAGATTAGGCATTTTTGCATGGTACAGGGAAGGCAATTCTAATAGAATTGCACAGAAAAGCCCAGGTAAAACCAGCCAAAACTGAAGGCTACACCTATGTTTTGATTGGCCAAAAGTTAAGAGCCTTTAGTAGTAAGAGCCCTGGATTCAAACCCTGTTTGTCTTCTACAACTTGAACTACATTTGCTCCTTTACCTTTCTTGGCCTTGGTTTCCTAATCTGTAAAATGGGGATAACGGTCATATCCTACTTCATGGAACAGTTGGGATGATTAAATGTAATGCCCTTAGCTTTTGTGACTGTGCTCTTTTAATGGGTAGTTCTGGATAGTTATACTTTTGGTAACAGCTTTTTAATTCCTTTCTCCTTTGGAGGAAATCTTCTATTTTATGAGTCTTGGAAGGAGTGGAGTCCATCTTCCTGAGCGGAGGATAAAAATGGCGGATATCCGTCTTCCCAGGATCCTTTGCAGCTGGAGCAGAGGCATGTGACCTTTCTCCCACCAATCAGAAGCACCCGCTACAGGCTATTCGTTGGGTCCCTGTAGTGCGGAAGGGCTGGGAGCGGGAAGCGTCTCGCGGCAGTGGTGGCCGCCGCTACGAGACCTAATCTCCGGGCAGCCGCGGCGGGGCGAGGAGAGCAGCTAGCCGGCGGGCTCGCCCGGGGCGGTGCCGGCCGAGCCTCTGTGCGCAGCGTGGTGGCACTGTGCCCGCCCCAGAGCTCCCTACCAGGTGGCCGGGCAGCCCTGGCTGCGAGGCCGAGCGCGCCGCGCCGGGCTGAGTTCCCGCTTGCTTATGGCAGCCGGAGTCCATGTCCGCCACTCGCAGCCGGGAGCCAACCCCGGCCCAGTGACGCAGGGCGGGAACCCTCCTCGGCGTTCCGGAAGGACTGGGGTGGTAACTCTTTCAGACGCTCGGCTTCGTACAGAAACCTCTCCCGCCACGGCCGAGCGGGGCGGCACCGCGGGCGTGCCCGTCTCTCGCCCAGGCGCGGCGGTCGCGAGCAGCCCGGGTCACCCGGCGCGCCCGTTCCGCCCGTTCCGCCCGCCGCCCGCGCTGGGCGCTGCCCGAACCGGCGCGCGGAGGGTGAGCGGGGGGCCGGGCACGAGGAGCGCCGGCCGCGAGGAGCGCGCCTCGCCGGAGCCGGCCCGAAGGTGTGGAGGCTCGCGGAGGTCGGCAAGGAGGGCCTGGCCCCGCCCCAGAACCCCAGTGGCGGGGCAGGAAGCCCGGCCAGTTTCAGGGCTCTCCTCAGGTGCTGCCGGCAAAAACCCAAGCAGCCCGGCACCGTTTGCTGGGATCCCCCTCCGGCAGTGCCCGGCTGGAGTGAGGAGCCAGACCCGAGCCGCGACGTGCGGCGGCCACAAGTCACCGTCCGCTGTGAGATCGCAGACCCGCGGTGGGGACCGGCGGGCAAAGAGTTGGGCCAAGCGGGCTCGTTTGTTAGCCACCTGGCAGGCCTGTCGGGACGCAGATTACAGACTCCCACCCCGGAGGCTCTGATTTAGAAGTTTCTGATTCCCTTCTAGCAAATTCCAGGAGATGAGCACGCTTTGAGAACCTCCGGCTTCCAACGAGTCACTTACAGCTTCTTCACCCGTAAAATGGGAGCAGGGACCCTGGCTCGCCAGACAGGCCTGGGCGTGGCTTGCATTCGCGGGTGCACGCGCTCTGCACCTTCGAAGTGTGGCTGTTCCCAGTACCGCTGCTGGAAGTGGCCGCGTGAAGCTGGCGGGCAGATGCATAACCGGATCGGTGGGTTTACTGAGCCCCTCGGACGTGCCCAGCACTGCTGAGGCTACAGTGAGTCCTCATTCAACATTGTCGATAGTTCCCAGAAACTGTGACTTTAGGCAAACGACATACAATGAAACCAATTTTGCCACAGGCTAATGGATATAAATAAGAGTTAAGTTTCTACTATATATTTTGGGTCACAAAAACATCACTTCTAAATAAAGACTAAAACAAAACTTCTAAATAAAGACTAAATCACTTCTAATATTAAACATTGAAATAAATGTGAGCTATGCATACATTTAGGAAAGACTAATAAAACAAGTAAGAGGATTATTTACCCAATATTTGGTGAATCAGTGAGCGATGGCAGTCATCGTAGCGGATTAAATCAAGGAATACAAGTTTGCAAAGCGAACACTGTCAGGAGCACCTCCAGCCACCAGGCAGTTCACAAACAATCACAATGTGGGCTCATTTACTGCCATGCATTTGTAGGATTATCACAAACTTTATGAATTTTTTTACAATTTGTATTCATCCTTTCATTCATCTTTCAACCCTTTTATTCCAGTTTAGTGTTGCAGGTAGAATATCCATCTTCCCAGAATTCCTTGCAGCTGGGGCAAAAGCACATGACCTTCTTTCCACCAATCAGAAACATCCATCCCTATGGACGCAGTTCAGGGGCCCAGGTGAGAGCCCACCCGGGACAGGCCACCATTCCCTCCCGGGGTGCGCTCACACACATCCACACTCACTGCGACGGGGACCACGTAGACAAGCCCATTTACCTCACATGCGTAGCTTCAGGATGTGCGAGAAAAGTGGGGTTCTTAGAAAAAACCCATGCAGACATGGGGAGGACTCGCAAATTCCATACAGACAGCAGCCCCACCCAGGATGGACTTTTTTCATCATATAATGAAAGACATTAAACAAAACGATGTTATCAAAGGACAGTCAAAATGATCCCTACCACCCCACAACAGCAGCTGCTCCCATTGCTTTTCTCATTTTCCACTCGAGACAACCCTTTGGGTTAGTAGCCCCATTTTGTAGGAGGAAACTCTAGCTCCAGGAGATGGAGGGACTTCCCAGAGGCCACTGGCAGTGGACACCTTCTGGGGTGCCTGAGAATCTCCCAACTCACTCCCCACCTTGTCCTCCCAGAGCTGCCTTCCCCCGCTTGGGGCTGGACTGGACGTCAGCTTGGTGTTTTGTGACCCTGACGTTCTGGCCAGCGTTGATGGATCAAAGGTTGACCCATGACCTAACCGGTCCAATTAGCATCTCCCACCTGGGAATTTCAAGGCTGCGACTGAGTGGTAGTGTGTGGACCAGAGGAGGCCAGTGTGAGAAGGGAGAGAAGTGAAGCAGCCAGAGGTCTGGAGCTTCTGAGCTCCAGTTTCCAGTAATTTCCTGGGACCCTGCTACATTCTGTCCCTGAATTTCTAACTGTGCTATATATATGTATATGATTTTAAATATTTTAAAAATAAATACATAAAAAAATTTAAAGTAAAAAAAATTGTGAATAACATAAAAAGAAAATAAAATTTTTAAACATAAAAAAGAGAGTAAAGTTTCTTATTTTGTTTCATGTTTTGCTATAAGTGAAAGAAATTTATCCCAAGTGATCTCATATATTAATAATAGATGTTATTGAATGTCACTCATGTCACTGTAAAGTCCAAAGATAATTCTCACTTTAGGTAGGGCTGATTTGGTAGCTGAAATAATAAGACCAAGGACCCAGTTGTTCTCTCTCTCCCTTTCTCTCTCCCCCGCCTTCTGTGATGTAGAATTTATCCTCAGGAACCAGAGTCCCTTGCAGCTCTCGGCTTTTCTTGGTGGTAGTAAAACGGCTGCGGCAGTTCCGGACCTCACACCATAACCCATGCTATCCAAAGGAAGAGAGAATGCCTTCCAGGTGGCCTTGCCCAAGTCCTGGGATTCAGTTTCATTAGCCCAAATTAGGCCACGTGACATCTCTGAACCAATTACTGTGGACAAGGATATAGGGTATGCTCTTTAGACTGAACGAATCAGGACTGTCCCTCTGAGCAGAGGGTGGAGTCTATGTCTCCCACACCATATGATTGAAGATGAGAGAAAGACACATTCCCCAAAAAACAATCAGGTATTTTTGATGGAAGCAGGAAGAAAAGGATACATATATGGAAAGCAACCCGACACATGCCCACTGTTCTATAGCTTCAATGAATGTTTTATTGTTGCTTAATCTTTCTTGAGTTAGTTTTAAACGTTTAACCAAAGAGTCCTAACTAAATAGGTACACGTAATCTTCCCCACTGATTTTCATTAATTTATTCTTCAACATTTCTGGGAAGCACTTGGGATGCTCTTACTCAGTTTAAGTGGAGAAGCAGCAAAGGAAGACCAAGTCTCGCTCAATTAGTCAGACTTGTTAAAGATCCTTGTCTCTACAAAAATTTAATGGATACACAGTTATTGGGACCAATGGTAAGCTATAAACAAGATCTGAAAGAATGATACTGAGTAAAATTTCGAGGATTAATGGAAAATATTTAAAGTGCAGATCCTACATATTTCATAGTGCCCCATTAACTTATAATCTATTTCAATCAAGATTCTGTTTCCTGACTCATATTGAAGGAATCTTAACTTGAGTAGCTGTGACCCAAAAAAGGATTATGTTTTGCTAGATTCCTTTTATTCATATAATATTCATACAAATATTTGTAGCAGAAACATTTTCAACATATTACTTAATGAGAATGGCAAATTCCATTTCAGAGCCATTACAAATGATCAAGCCACAAAGAGTGCTGTATAATTTGCCGGATGGGTGTGCTTGCTTGGGAAGAAAATGCCAGGGACAATAGCCAAGCACCCTTCTAGGAAACGCTGAATCACCAACATGCACAAGGGCACAGGGGACAATATTGTATGAAGAACACAGACGTAGAAAATGCAGAGTCAATAAGTGTTTTGAAAGAGGTAGATTCTTAATTTCTTAATGTGACTATGTTTTGGAATGACATCAATTTATTTCTCATTTATGTTTGCACAAGAGGGATATAAAATACATGTCTAAATATGGTACATATCTAAAGCCATGTACAAAAACTCAATAAAATTAATTTTAAAATTATGATAATAGGAAAACGTGGCATGATATTTATTTGATGGCACTTTTTGCCTTCTTAGTGGAACATGAAATATCAATAATCACCTTACCTTGGTATTAATAACATCCTAGGGGCTGGGTGCAGTGGCTCATGCCTGTAATCCTAGCACTCTGGGAGGCCAAGGCAGGCAGATTGTTTGAGCTCAGGAGTTCGAGACCAGCCTGAGCAAGAGCGAGACCCCATCTCTACTAAAAATAGAAAGAAACTAATTGACCAACTAAAAATATATAGAAAAAGTTAGCCGGGCATGGTGGCGCATGCCCGTAATCGCAGCTACTTGGGAGGCTGAGGCAGGAGGAGTTTGAGGTTGCTGTGGGCTAGGCTGATGCCACGGCACTCTAGCTGGGGCAACAAGAGTGAGACTCTGTCTCAAAATAAATAAATAAATAAATAGCATCCTAGCTTCGATAGAAACTCAGCAACTCAAGTCTTATAACCTAAAAGCTCACATGATGCAACCTTATTTTATTTGTATTATTATTGCACTTACTGTTACTTATGGCTGCTACTGGCCACTCTCCTATACACTAGTCACTATTTTCTTTTTTTTCTGTCATATGTATGCACCAGAGCTAAACCACCAGGAGCCGTAACATTTAGCACATTCGACAGTTAGCATGTTATTTGTGGTTCTATCCAAAAGGGCACATGTGTTTTACAAATAATTTTACAACAGTACAAATGCCATTATATTAAAACTTTTTCTGGGGTTGAACACCCTATTTCATCTCCCAAGAATCCAGTATCTGTGAAACAAAACATGCTAACTAAACTCAGACACATCAGGCACTGATTTGCAACTGACGACTGTTGCAAATAGGAGAACTGTTCAAATAAACCAACGCTTGGTGTTGTCCAGTGGAGTGTAAATAGGAGCAAATAAATCAGTGGCCGCATGTACTTCCTGCTCAAGCGTAGCCCCTCATTGGTTGGTCTTTATGCCCTGAAAACCTCCACCAGGATGGGATTCATCAACCAAGTTGCCTTACATCTCCAGCTGTTTCTAGAAAATTAATTTTACAATTCATGCTAGAAACATGTTCAAGCATGATCGTGACTCTTGCAAATCTCTTTTCTCCTTCTTGGCCGATCGTTCCATTGCGTCATAATTATCAGACAGCTATAGCGTAAATACACAGTTATTTCCATCTCTCCGTCCAGATGGTCGGTTACACGATAATTACAGTATGTTTGTACTTACTGGGTTTAATTACCAGATAATCAGGAAGAACATGCAAATTGCTAGGTTGTTGTAACACAGTACATTGAACCAAGTAAAACCTGTGTATTGCATGTAAGTAAACAAGCTCTTACATGGGATTGTGCGCTGTAACCTGTGACGACAAGAAGGCCTGCCATTTGTTATAGGTCCATTGTGTGGCTTGGCATTATACCCGCTGATCATGGATTAATGTCCAGATTACAAGGAAATGTAATGGGAGAGACACTCACGCTGCCACGCCTGCCACAGGGACAATGGGGAACAGGCCGCATGGGTGGCGGAGCAAGGTGCCAGCTCTTGGCCCGGGAAGTCCAGTTCTTCCAACATAGTGTGTTCCAGAGTCATGTGCAAGCATCTAGTGACATACCTGCCCCAGTGCAGGCAGAGGAGATTGCAAGCCACCGACCAAATAAACCTCTCCCAGGAATAAAACTTCGCTCCAGTTCCCAGGTGGTGCATTTTGCCCCCTGTGCCGTTGAGCATTTTTCCTCTGTCATCGCACCAAGGGCAGCCACCCAGATCAACATCTGATTCCCCTTCCTACTTTCCTCTTCCTCACATCCACTTGGAAATCACTGTTGTTCTAAAGAAGCCAGTTTCGTTCCCACTTCCAGGAGTGAAACTTGTGACCTTTGCAATCAGCATATTCCCTCCCCCTGGCTACGAGTGATTGGTTCAAGTTTGAACATAAGCCTTAAGCTGCTTAAACCAACCTTAGAGCAGAACATTTTCCGGAAATGCCAGAAGCAAGGCACTGTCTCTTCCCCTTCAATGAGAATCATGTGAATGATGAATCTGAAGCCTCGAGCACCACTGGAAGCCATCCTGCAACTTCAGGAAGAAACTGGGTCCTTAGTGACATCATTGAGCCCCAGGATCCAGCTTTACCTGAAACCTGTATCTGCAGACTACCATCACACAAGTGAACAAATGCCCTGTCTTGCTTATGCCACCCAGAGTGGGGGTTTCTGTTATTTACAATCAGAAGCATAACAGCTTATCAAGTTGCCAGAATTATCTACCTGGCTTGCCACAGAAAATCCCTTATAGGTTTGTTTGTTTGTTTGTTTGTTTTTCATGAACCCTGTACCACTACCTGGACACACATGCTGCTTTCATTTCTGATGTAGCCTCTGGTCATTTCTAAAGCTTGCAAACTGACTACTATTCATGCTGATATGAGATGTCATCCCAGCATCTTCCTACGGGACAGGAGGCCTCATTCCTGGGGAAGGAGAAGCAAGGGAAGTATCTTCATCCATGGGTGGGATGGGATGGGACAGGGACTTTCCAAGGCCCTGCTCTTTTCTCTAGGGAAGTCTGGTGGGAGGACCTGAGTCCAGCCTGCTGGAATATTACTTGAGGTCACTCAAGGTCACAGGCCAGGATGGAGAGGATCCAAGGACACTGACAGGAAGCAAACAGACTTATACAAGCAGAGAGCAAAGGACCGGCCTAGTGGCAGGAGGGGAGAGGGGTGTTGGGACAGGGCGGCAGAGTGAGGTGTGTTGGGCGAGTGAAGAATATGCACTGGGTCACCCTGGACAAGACTCGTGGTATCCTCCTCGGAGTCAAGGCTTGAAGCAGCGTCGGGATAGACATTCGTTCAGCCCACATGTGCCCCCAGTGTCTAGCTGCAGAGTCCTGCAAGCGTCCCGGACACGGAGTTAAAGCTACAGCCACCCCACGTAGCCTTCGTCCTCATCCTTCCTATCTGGCAAGTGAGACAGATAATTCAACAAGCAATTGCAATATGACTTGGGCGCAACTAGTCTAGAAAAGGTGTAAGGCTTTGGCCGGCAGTGGCGGCGGACACAAGAGGAGAAACCAACCCAACTCAGGTTCCAGGACAACTTCCTGCAGGAAATGACATTGACACTGACACCTCAGGGACGGGAAACCTTAGGCCAGGAATGAACAGGCGGGAAAATGCATTTGTCAGGAGACGGGAGGAGCATGCGGATTGCTTCCAGAACAGGAAGGAGCCTGCTGAGGTTAGACAGGGAGTCCAGAGTCACCTGCCAGCGCCTCTGTACACACCTGCCCACGCGCCGGCAGAGAGGGCTGGGCCCGGAGCTCGGTGGGAGGCTCAGCTGCTGAGGACAGCAGGGCGGGACAGTGCCTTGGCAACAGGTGGGACTTTATGTTTTAGGGGGTTTTTAACAAGCAAATGACATGATCATATTTGCCTTTTAGGAGGCCACTGCCCATATTTTGTTCCAAACACATCTCTACATTACTTTTCAAAGGTTTTCTTTGGGGGGATGTAGTGAAGGGGGAGCTCATTAATAAACCCCCAAAATTATTTTCCTATAAACTTATGTGCAGCAGAAGCGAACAAGCCGTGGGTTTCAGACACACTTGTGCTTCCATCATCAGCCCGTTTTCCCAGCTGTTTGGTGTTCAAGCCTCCCTTGGAATACTGTCAATAAATCTTTTTAACTCAGTTTGCCTTGAAGCACGAAGCCTTGTCCTCAGCATGTGATTAGGCTGTGAACCCGGTATTTTCCGGACCCTGCTCATCAGGCATGATGGGACGCCCGGCCGCCAACGCCACGCTCCCCTCTGGCCTAGGTGGCCACGGCCATGTCAATAACCTCTTTCTCTGGTACTAGAAAGCCAGAAAGGGACATTAACCCGAGATGCGATCAGATCCGAAAGGGAAGCTGTGCCGTGAGTCAGGCGAGCACACTTACGTGCTCGACTGGGCTCTTATGGACCAAGACGGACGACAAAGAAAGGCAGGACATGCATTTTTATTTGCATGAGCTGGCTTTTGGAAATATGTCTGGGGCTTTATTGACACAGTCATCTTTTCTGTCTGACAGGTCTCTTACTTTCTTTTTTACATGACTAATCATCATAACCAGAGAAGATTATAGACAAGGACGATGGCCAGTAGCTATCACTCACTGAGTGTACAGTGTGCCAGACACAGAACTGCAAGCATCTGAAATTAATTATCTCATTAATCCTCACAAGAACCTTGTGACACAGATAATATTATAGTCCTGTTTTACAGATGAGAAAACTGAGGCTCAGAGAGGTGAGCAGTAGTAGTACTGTGGGCAGGGTTTGGACACAGACCATCGGACTCCAGTGCCCACAGCACAGTTGACCGGGGGAAAGGCAAACTTTGCGAACTGTCAGGGAGTTGGCCCCAGGTCCGTCTGTGATGCCAGCCGAGGATACATGTCTGCCGCTTCCATGCATTTCTCCCTGGTGAACTCCCTGGTGGGAGCCACATGCCGAGCCAAGAGAGGCCCAATCACCTGGGCCAAGTTCTCATTAAAATGTGTGTGTGTTTGGGGGCCTAATGATTATTTTCAGTCCCGATTCCCGCTTATTTGGTTTGGGTTTTGCACGATTAATTAGGAGCCTAAATTAATGAGAAGGGAAACACGTGTCCAGCTGGTCCTCCCAGATGTTCCTGGAAAGAAACTCTCCAATTTGCACAGCGTGACAGTGTAAACATGACTTGGGGAAGCGGCTCCGGGCTGGTTCAGTCCCCAAGCCTCCTGGCTGGACATCCGTGCCTGGCTAGGTCTGGACTGATGTCTCCGGTGCGTCCGCCGGTCCTGTTCTCCTTGGTTCTGCCGCGGGGCGGCCTCAGTTACCCTTCCTCCCCCGAAACCCCGAACAAGAGGGAAGAAGGAAGCCAAAACTTGGAGTGAGAGACAGGGTCAGGGAGACAAGGAAAGAACAGAGCCGTCTCTAATGAACAGGTGACGAGGAAAAATGTCCTCCAAAACTCAGCGCCGGGAGCATGTCATACGCACCTGGCAGCAGCCTTGTACCCACTTTTCTTTCTCTGCCCATCCCGGGTGCTCCCTTTGCCTTCGTGATGAGCAAAGACTGGTTGATCTCTCCCAGTTTCATCTCACTGGGGTGGCGACTGGAAATGAATCAGGACCCATCAGTGTCACCCAGCATGTCTCCCCCTGATGGAGTCACCCTGCCAGGGAGAGCCTCCCCTTCTGCAGCCTCCACTCACGGGAGCCGTGGAGGGTTAACCAGCGTTGAAGCGGGCAATTCCTAGAAAGTCAGCAAAGGGTCAAGGAGCTCTATGTGGTCTCTCTGTCAATGTACTGGACAACCGCCCTACGCCGTGATGAGCACTGGCGTGTCACAACGAGCAAGCTAAGCTTGACCTCCACCCTCGAGAGTTTAAGACCTAGCTGTTCCAGCGTTCCTGATCACAAACCAGACCAAGGATCTGAACCCAGCCAAGAAGCTGCCTGGCTATAAACGCACATTGGAATGTTAAGCAGCCTTGAAAAGGAATGAAATTCTGACACCTGCCACACTACGGGTGAACCTGGAAAACATTATGCTAAGTGAAGTAAGCCACACACAAAGGGGTGCCATTTATACGGGGTGCCCAGAGTACTCAAAGACACAGACACAGGAAGTGGAATGCTGATGACCAGGGCTGGGGAGGGTGATTGGAGGTCAGTATTTAATGAGTACATGAGCTTTTCAGTTTGGGAGGATGAAAAAGTTCTAGAGATAGGTGATGGTGATGGCTGCACAGTAATGAGAGCATTATTAATACTACTGAATTTTACACTTAAAAATGGTTAAAATGGTAAATTTCATGTTATATATATTTTACCACTATTAAAAAAAAATCTTTCTCCATAAATACTTCTTCCTGCCATCCACCCCTGTTCTAAGTCCCCTATTTTAGTTGAACTACCATTGGTCTACACAGTATTCACCCAAAAACATTAGCTGGGCATGGTGGCATGTGCCTGTAGTCCCAGCTACTCGGGACACTGAGGCAGGAGGATGTTTTGAGCCTAGGAGTTCAAGTCCAGCCTAAGCAACGTAGCAAAACCATGTCTTAAAGTAAATAAAAGTAAATTAAACATTAAAAATGAATGGTGTGTTCCCACACTGCTCTGGGCACTGGGAATATGCAGGTAAACAGGCAGAAGGTTCCTGTCCTCAGGGGCTTACATTTCACATCAGACAAGAAATAAGCAAATTACAAATCTGCACCCCTAACAGGCTCCATTTTGGCCCTGTTTTATTTTCATCCTTACACGATTAAACACACTTGTGTTTAATTAAACGTAATACATATTTTACTACTTCATCCTGCGTGCCTGTGTCCCTCCACCCACTGGAATATGAGCTCTATAGTATGGATTTTGTTGATTAACCCTGAGCCTAGAATAATACCTGGCACATGATAATCACCAATATGTGTGCGAAATGAATAAAAGTCAACAAAAATTTAATACGCTATTTTTTATTGTGACAAATGCTTTAAAGGAAAGAAAGAGCAGATTTTGATGAAATGTAGAGAAAACTTACAGAGAAAAAGGATAAAATAACTTGGGGTGTGTGATTTTAAATTAGTTGATCAGAGAAGTGTTTTTTTTTTTTTAATATAATTTAAGATGACATTTGAATTGACACCTGAAGGACAAGAAGGAGATCTCCATGGAGCCCTCTGGACAGAGAGCATTCCAGACAGGGGAAGTAGCAAGTGCAAAGGCCCTGAAGCAGGAAAAGTCTTCATGTGTAGGGGGAACAGAAAAAAAACAGTGTGGCTGAGGGTAGTGTGTGAAAGCTGGGCATAGTCCCAGGCGAGGTCAGAAATGTCGGGAGGGACCAGGGCCTAAGGACCTTACAATTTTCTATGTTTCCAATTTTCCATGCAAGGAAATCGGGTTTTGTTCTAAGTGTGATGGGAAGCCACTGAAACAATTTTTTTTCTTTGTAAGATAGGTTTTTTTAATTATGGTAAAATATACATAATACAAAACACTGTGTTAATCTTTGTTATAACACAGTAGTATCGAGTGCATTCATATTGCTGTACAGCATCACCGTTATCCATCTCAAGAGTTTTTTCATCACCCCAACCTGAAACTCTGTTCCCATTTAATAACTTCCCATCCCCCTCCCATCTTCCTCCCTGCCAACCAGCATTCTGCTTTCTGTCTGTGAATGTGACTACTCTGGATACCTCATATAAGTGGAGTCACACAGTATTTGTCCTTTTGTGACTGGCTTATTTCACTGATCATGTCTTCAAGGTTCAAAGAAGAATTTCCTTCCTTTTCAAGGCTAAATAACATTCTGTTGTATGTATACAGCACATTTGTGTATCCATTCATCCTTGAAGGACACTTGGGTTGCTTCCTTCCTTTGGCCACTGTGAATAATATTGCTATGAATATGGGTGTACAAATATCTCTTTGAGACCTGCTTTCAATTCTTTGGGGCACATACCCAGAAGTGGTATTGCCAGATCATACGGTAATTCTATGTTTAATTTTGTGAGGATCCTCCCTAATGTTTTCCACAGTGGCTGGATTTACAGAACCACCAGCAACATAGGAAAAGTCTCATTTTTCTACTTTCTCCCCAAAACTTGTTTTTTCTGTTTTTCTCTTTTTTTATATATAGTAGCCATCCTAAAAGGTGTGAAGTGGAATCTCGGGGTTTTAATCCTTATTCTCCTACTAGTTCGTGATTTAAGCATATTTTCATGGAATTATTGGCCTGTGTTTATCTTCTCTGGAGAAATGGCTATTCAAGTCTTTTGCCCATTTTCTAACTGAGGTTTGTTGTTGTTGTTGAGTTGTAGGAGTTCTTTATATGTGTTGAATATTAATACCTCATCATATATATGATTTGAAAATGTTTTCTCTCATTTGTGGGCTGACTTTTTATTCTGTTGATAGTATCCTTTGATGCACAAGTTTTAATTTTGATGAAGTCCAATTTATCTATTTTTTTCTTTTGTTGCCTGTGCTTTTGGTATCATATCAAGGAAATCATTGTCAAATGCAATGTCCTTAAGCTCTCCCCTGTGTTTTCTTCTAATAGTTATATAGCTTTAGCTCTTACATTTAGATCTTTGATCCATTTTGAGTTAATTTTTATATATTGTGTAAAGGAAAGGTACAACTCTATTCTTTTGCATGTGAATATCCAGTTTTCCCAGCACTGTTTTGTGAAAAGACTGCCATTTCTCCACTGCCTTATCAGAAATCATTTGATGATATTCTCTTTATTCTATTTCATTGGTCTATATGTCTGTCTTTATGCCAGTAAAAAACTGTTTGATTACTGTAGCTTTGTATTATAGTAAGTATCGAAATCAGGAAGTGTGAGTCCACCAGCTTCATTCTTCTTTTTCGAGATTGTTTAGCTATTCAGCATCTCTTGAGATGTCATATGGATTTTAGATTGGGTTTTTTCATTTCTGCAAAAAAAAAAAAAATCTTTGAAATTTTTATAGGGATTGCATTGTATCTGTAGATTGCCATGGTATTATTGGCATCTTAACAAAATTAAGTCTTACAATCCATGAACATAGGATGTATTTCCACTTATTTATGTCGTCTTTAATTTCTTTCAGCAATGTTTTATAGTTTTCAAGTTTGTCATCTTCTTGTTTAAGCTAATTGCTAAGTATTTATTGTTTGAGGCACTATTATAAAAAATTGTTTTCATAAGTCCTTTTCAAATTGTTCCTTGTTAGTATATAAAAATGCAACTAGTTTTTATGCCTTAACGTTTTATCCTGCTATTTTGCTGAATTCAGTTACTAGCTCTAACAGTTTTTTGTGGACTTTTTTGGTTTTCTACACATAAAATCTTGACATCTGTAAACAGAGATAATTTTATATTTCTTCCTGTCTAGCTTGGATCCCTTTTATTTCTTTTTCTTGCCATTTGCTCTGGCTAGACTTTGCAATATTATGTTGAATACAAGTGATAAACGTGGGCATTCTTGTCCTGTTACTCATCTATAGGTAAAGCTTCCCATCTTTCACTATTGAGCATGGCGTTAGCTGTGGGTTTTTCATATGTGGCCCTCGCTATGTAGAGGTAGCTTTCTTCTGTCTCTAGTTTGTTGAGTGAAAGGGTGTTGAATTTTGCCAAATGCTTTCTCTGCATCAATGGAGATGATACTGTGGCTTTTTTGCCATCATTCTGTGAATGTGGTATATTACATTGATTTTCATATGTTGACGAGGAATAAATCCCACTTGGTCATGGCATATAATCATTTTTATATGCTGTTGAATTGTGTTTGCTCCTATTTTGTTGAAGACTTTTGTATCAATAGCAGTAGAAATGTTGATCTGTACTTTTCTTGTAATTTTTTATTCTGGCCTTATTATTTATCAGTGTAATTCTGGCCTTTTTGAATGAGTTAGGGAGTGTTTTCTTATCTTAAAATTTTTGGAAAATTTGAGAAGGATTGGTATTAATTCATCTTTTAATATTTGACAGAATTCACCAATGAAGCCATTTGTTCTGAGGCTTTTCTTTTGGGGGAGGTTTTGATTATTAATTCAATCTCTTTGCTAGTGATAGGTCTATTCAGATTTTCTATTTCTTCATGATTCAGTCTTGATAGGTTGAACGTTTCTCAGAATTGGTCCATTATTATTTAGGTTATCCAATTTGTTGGCATAAAACTTTTAATAGTATTGTCTTATAGTACTTTTTATTTCTATAAAATCAGTGCTAATATGTCCACTTTCATTTCTGATTTTAGCAATTTGAGTTTTCTTTCTTTTTATCTTAATGAATCTAGAAAAAAGTTGCCAATTTTGTTGATATTTTCAAATAACCAACTGTTGGTTTCTTTGATTTTTTTTTCCTATTTTGTTTGATATCAGTATAACCACCCCAGCTAACTTTTGGTTACTATTGACGTGGAATACCTTTTTCCATCCCTTCACTTTCAATCAATTTGTGTTTTTAGATCTAAAGTGAGTCTCTTGTAGACAGTATATAATTTGATCATGTCTTGTATCCATTTTGCCAACCTATTCCTTTGACTCAAGAATTTAATCCATTTACATTTAAAGTAATTACTGATAAGAAAGGACTTTCTTTTGCTATTTTGTTATTTGCTTTCTCCCTGTGGCTTTTTGTCCCTCATTGTCTTCTTTACTGCCTTTCTTGTGCTTACTTGATATTTTTTAGTGATATATTTATATTTTCTACTTATGTCCTTTTATGTATATTCTATAAATATTTTCTTTGTGGTTAACATAGAGATTATAATTACATCCTAAAAGTTATTTTGAATTGACACCAGCTTGGCTTCAATCACATATAAAAACTCTATAGCTCTATCCCTGGCCTACTTTATATTATTGATCTCACAAATTGCATCTTTATATATTGTATACTCATTAACATAACAGAATTATTTTATGCATTTATCTTTTAAGCACTATAAAAATACAAAAGGCAGAATTACAAACCAAAAATAACAATTATATTTGTTTTTCTATTTGCCCATGTATTTACTTTTACTGGAGATCTTTATGTCTTTGTACAGCTTTGAGTTACTATCTAGCGTTCTTTCATTTCAACCTGAAGGACTCCCATTAGCATTTCTTGTAGGACAGATCTATTGGTAATGAGTTCTATCAGCTTCTGTTTATCTTGGAATGTCTTTCTCCCTCATTTTTGAAAGACATTTTAACCAGATATACAACTCTTGATTAACAGGGATTATTTTTCTTCCAGGGCTTTAAATATATTATCCCATTGCCTTTTGGCCTCCAAGTTTTCTGCTGAGAAACTGGTTAATAATTTTATTGAGGATCCCTTGTATGTGACAAGTCACTCTTCTCTTGTTGCTTTCAATATTCTCCATTTGTCTTTAGCTTTCAACAGGTTGATTGTGTGTCTAGGTGTGGATCTCTGGGTTTATCCTACTTGAAGTACACTGGGGTTTTTAACTTTGCGTGCCCATTTATTTCCTCAAATTTGGGAAGTGTTCAGCCATTATTTCATCAAATAAACTCTCTGTCCCCTTCTCTCTCTCTTCTCTTCTAGGACTCACATAATATATATATATATATATAGGTGTGTTTGATTATGTCCCAAAAGTCACTTAGGCTCTGCTCACTTATCTTAATTCTTGTGTCTTTCTCCTCCTCTGACCCGGTAATTTCAAATATGCTATCTTTAAGTTCACTGATAGTTTTTTTCTTCTGCCTCCTCAAGTCTGTTCTTGAGCCATCTAGTAAATGTTTCAATTCAGTTATTCTATTTTTCAGCTCCAGAATTTCTACTTGGTTCCCTTTAACAATTTCCTTCTCTTTGATGATATTCTCATTCGGTTCATGTATATTTTTCCTGATTTTCCCTAATTCTCTGTCCACGATTTTCTTTAGCTCTGTGTGCATATTTAAGACAGTTCTTTGAAAGTCATTGTCTAGTAAAGTCAATGCCCGTCTTTCTTCAGGGACAGTTTCTGCGACTTTATTTTTTTCCTTTGATGGGCCATGCTTTCCACTTTCTTGTATGCCTTGTGATTTGGTTGGAAATTGGATGTTTGAAAAAACAGCCATCTCTCCAAGTCTTTGCAAATGAGCTGTGCCAAAAAATCCTTCATTAATTAGCTGGGAATTTTCTCAACCTTGGGATCAGTCTAGGGAAAAAACTTAAGGTCTCCTTAGTTCTTTTCTGAACATGTGTCTTACCCAGGACTATGTGTGTGGCTTTTTTGATTTCTTATATACACTATTCCTTTTAAATGTCTTAATTTCCAAAAGAGTCTCAACTATCTCTCCTTAGATGGCCTATAATATGTCTCTATCTTCGATCTCTTGCCCCAGGTGTCTGAGAACCTTCAGCTTTCCAGAGTAGTCTCCCTTCAGCTTTCCAGAGTAGCATCCATTGCTTCTCTCCATCCCAGTGTTAGAAGAAACAAAGACCCGTTCTTCGGGCAGTCCCCAGGCAGGTTAGAATCCTGCTTCTAAGGACTGCTCTGTTCCCTCCAGTTCAGGGAGGGAAGTGGGAACTGGGAGGCCTCCTCCTCCCAAGATTGCACTGCACTGGGGCAAGCAAAGATGGTGCACAATTTCCCATGGTTTTGAATGAGGGTTTTTTTTTCCTTCATTGGAATTTTGCTTGATTACTAAAGACCTTTGACTGTTTTCCAAAGCTCCTATAAGGTTACTTTAGCCAGTTTGTGTTTGTTTTTTGATGTCTCCGAGGGAGGAAGGGCTTGGCGCTTCCTAGCCTGCCCTTTGTTGATGTCACCTTCACAGGCTAGAGCTTGTGAACCAAACTTTCCCCCCAAAAAAGCACAGACATCTCGAGAAGACACAGCATAGAAAGGCTGCATGTGTTGATTTGAACTTGGGCCTCAAAGCATCTATCAAAATGAATGGTTAGCATCAACCAGAAAGCAAAGAAGAGGGGCAGGGATAAGGCACAGAAGGGATTGGTTTGTCTCAGGAGACTGTCTGCTCCATGGGCCACTGAGCATTTCAGACAGCTTTATTGAGGTATAATTGACCTATCATAGCTGCTTATTTAAAGTGCATGGTTTGATACTTTCGACACATTTGGTATACCCGTGAAATCATCACCACAATCAAGATAATGAACATACCCTTCACCCCCAATGTTTCCTCCTGGCCCTTTGAAATCCATCCCATCTTTTTCCTACCATCCCCTACTTTCATCGTCCCCAGACACCACTGATTTGCTGCTCTCCCAGTAGACTGGCTTCCATTTTCCGGAATGCCACATAAATGGAATCGTGCAGAATGTGTCCCTTCTGTGTTCTTTCACTCAGCATAATTACTTTGAGATTCATCTATACTGTGGCATGTATCAATAACAATTCATTTTTCTTGCTGACTAGCATTCCACTGTACAGAGATGGCACTGCTTTTTATTTACTTGCCTATTGATGGACATTTGACTTGTATCTAGTTTTGAACTGGTTTTGAACAAATAAAACTGCAATGAACATTCAGGTACATGATTTTACATGGACATAAGACTTCATTTATTTTAGGTAAATAGCTAAGAGTAGACTGACTAGACCATGTAGTGAGTATGTGTTTAACATTTCAGAAACTGCCAAACTGTTTTCCTGAGAACTTATACTAACTGATATTCTCACCAACGGTGAATGAGAGTTCTAATTCTTCAACATTCTTACCAACACTTCATGGCTTCATTCTTTCTAATTTGAGCCATTGTAATAGATGTGTAGTGGCATCTCGTGATTTTAATCTGCATTTCCCAACAATTTGCATCTTTCAATTAATGTTGAGCTCCTTTTCATGTGTTTCTTTGCTTTTAATATATCTTCTTTGACTAAGTGTTCAAATCTTTGACCCATGTTTTATTGGAATGTTTACTTTTGTTTCATTTTTTTATCATTGAGTTTTGGGGGGCATGTATTCTGGATAGAAGTTCTTTATCAGATATACAATTTGAAAATATTTGTTCCTACTGTGTGGCTTTTGAAAAGCAGAAGTTTTCAATTTTACTGAAATCCAGTTTGTTATTTTATGGATCATGATTTTGGTATCATATCTAAGAAATCTTTGACTAACCTAAGATCAAAAGCTTTTTCTTCTATTTTTTTTAGAAGTTTTATAGTTTCACATTTTACATTTGGCCTGGAATTCATTTTAAGTTAAATTTTTATAGGTAGGAATCATAGTCTGTATTTTTGTATATAGCTGTCCAATTGTTCCACCATCATTTGTTAATAAGACTATACTTTCTCTGCTGAATAGCCTTTGCATCTTTGTCAAAAATTAGTTGTCCTTTTATGTGTAGGTCTATTTCTGGGCTCTCTCCTCTGTTCTATTCATCTATTTGTTTACCTTCACATCAACACCATGCGCTCTTGATTACTGCAGCTTTCTAAGAAGTCCTGAAATCAAGTAGTGTTAGTCCTCCACTCTGTCCTTTCACAAAGGTGATATGGCTTTTCTAGGCCCTTTTTATTTCTATATGAATTTTAAAATCAACTTGTCAATTTCTACAAAACAAAAGCCTGCTGGAGTTTTGATTGGCACTGCATTAAATTTATATAAAGAGATCAACTTGAAGAGAAGAATATTGAGATTTCTGACCCATGAACATGGTATGTCTCTCCATTTCTGTAGATCTCCTTTAATTTTTTCAGTAATGCTTTGTAATTTTCAGTGATATTGAAATTTCTTAGTAATTTTTGTAAATATTTCAGATTTAACAGAAATATTTTAAGCAAGGGATGGACATGATCTGCTTTAATTTCTAAAGTAAGAATAAATGGCTTAAAGAGATCAAAAGCAGAAACAGGGAGACCAATTAGGAGATTACTGCATAGTCCCAGCACGTGTGATGGTGGCTTGAACCGCGATGGTGGCCGTGGAGATGGAGAAAAGAACTGACTGGAGATTTACTTAGGTTGCACTATATGGAATTGCCTGTTGTGGAAGGTCAAAGAAGCTATAATATTGTCAACTTTGCATGGTTCAATCTCATATTTTGGAGGTAAGTTGGAACTCAGGAGTTGCTGGTTGATTAGATGCAGGGAACTACTGCGATGACGATAGTTGATCAGACTGCAAAGACCAGGCGAGGAAGGACCCAGGCAGCCCCACGTTCTCCCTGCCTTTCTCTTTATCCCCATTTCTTTTTCTTTCCCTCCCTCCACTTTAGCTTTTCAGGGAACACAATTATCACAGGCTACATGTTTACTTTTAAACATGCATTTTTCCCACCTGGCTCTTTGTCTGACATTTTAATGACTTTCGCTGGCTAGCTTTTCATGGGCAGGGCGTACAGAAAGAACGTATTTTCTATGCACAGTTTGAGGTTCGTGCATGCTCCCTTAATGTTAATGCCATAGCAACATGCCCTTAACTTTTTATTTCTCTGAGCCTAGCCCTCATCTGGAAGGGTTCTGGGCCACATTTTCAAGCAATTTGGTACTGATCACCACAAGGCTCCTGAGTTTATGGAGGGAAGGCTAGAAACGTACGCTGGAGTTTATACTCAAATTACTATCCTAAATGACTCCATGGGGGGTTTCTTTTAGGGGTCACTGAGAGCCAGATTGGAATGTTTTTCCTTCTTTATTTTATCCCAGGCCTTGGGGCACGAGAACCATAAATGCAGGTAATGTGTTTTAAGGCCAGATTCTCTAGGTTCATTTTTCCACCTCTTTCCTCACCCCTAGTGATACCCACGAAACTTCACAGAGCTGGCTAGAAACTCACTTCGTACAGCCCAGTTTCTACAAAGGGATAGAGATCTGGGTGGCTGAACAGCATGGCAGGGTGCACCAGGGAGCATGACACTGGCTGTTCCCGGCTCAGCCAGGCATGCGCGATGACCGCCCTCAAGCCCAGTGGAGAGATCCAAACCCAAAAGGGCTGCTCATAAGGTAGTGAGCTCCCTGTCACTGGAGGTGTTCAAGCGGTGCGCAGCCAACTGCTTGACAAAAGTGTTGGAGATAGCATAGGTTCAGTCTAGTGAGAGCGACAATAATAAATGAGTAATTCACAATGAGGGCATGATAATAGTTGTGGTTCCCAGGTTCGGGGTCAGAGACCTTGCTGGTATTTCATATGGGTTATCTGAAGGAGGCTACAAGGCCAAACTCCACTTTACAAATGATAAAACGCAGGCTCCAGAAGGTTGGATAAATTGTCCCAGCTTACACAGCTGTTACCTGCTGAAGCCGGAGCAGCCGCTGAGAACTCTGGGTCTCTCTCTAGGGTCTGCGCCTTAACTGTGCCCCTGCTTAAGACTCTTACAAGACCAAGTGAGTTCTCAGATGCTGCAGGCCCGGCTCTCCACGCGCCCTACCCTCAATCTTACCTCGAGAAAGGTAAACAGTGCAGGTCCACCCAGCCCCTCTCCGCTCACAAACATACTAGTCCTCGGAGGCCTTCCAATAAAAACCATCTCTCTGCCTTACGCAATTAAGTTTGCCAGCTCAGAAAATGCATTATAATAACATGTTTGACTTAAAACCTGAGGCTTGATCCTTGCCAGATCTCCCATTGTTGCTTTAAAAGTGAAGAAAGTGGGAAAAGAAAGGTGAGAGGATTGGCGAAGGCCCTACTGTGTGCTCGGCCCTGGAAGGGGGAGAGGGTTGGGCGGCTGGAGTGTGCTGCCCGCCCTGCACAAACTCAAAATCTAAGTGGAGGGACAAAAAAAAGGTGAGCAAGAGAAAGGCAACATAGGACCAAGGACTAAGACGTGGGATCTGTGGTGTGTGTTTTTCAAATCTTGGGCCTCGCTGTGTGTCTTTGGGCAAGTCCCTTTGCCTCTCTGAGTGTCCATTCTTCATCTGTAACAGTGACTAGAGCTTCCAGCGATGATGGAAATGTTCTGTATTTGCAGAGTCCAATACAGCAGACATTAGCTACATGTGGCTTTTGAGCTCATGAAATGTGGTTAGCGTGACTGAGTTCTAGATATTTCATTTTATGTAATTTTAATTATTTTAAATTTAAGCTGCCACATGTGGCTGGCAGCTACCATCTTGGGCTGCAGAGCTCTAGAAAGTTACAAGGTAAGAGGCTTCATCTAGTCCCAATAATATATTGAGAGAGAACCTCAGAACTGTGCATTTTGCCCCTGTAATTGTCTTGAAATAACAGTAGTGGGGTGAATACTTGGGCTCTGGAGACTGGAGCCTCATCCCAGCTTTAACATGTCTGGCTGTGAGGCCCTGAGCAAGTCCCTTAGCCTCTCAGTGCCTCAGTTTCTTCACCTGTTAAATGGGAATAATAACAGTACCTAGTTCATAGAGCTGTTGTAAGCTAAATAAGATAATGGAACTCCCTGAGAATAGCGCCTGACACTTGGTAAATGTGCAACAAATGTAGCTGCTTTTTAAAAATCATTATTATTATTATTATTAATAGGGCCCACCATTACTGAGCCTCCTGGAATCACGACTTGTCCCCCTAGCAACTCCTTCTTCATCAGGGAGCCATCAGGAACCTCTAAAAGCCATCTTCTTGCCCAAGTGGAATGATGAAGGATGAGATGAGGGTCTAAGGGGACCCCTGTATGCAAGGAATGTTTGACATTCTGACAAGTCTTGAGAGTCTTCTTTCCAGCACCTGACGACACACGAAAAGAGTTTAATTTCTTTATGGCATGATCGCTGGGGAAAACTTCACCAAGGAAATTAAGCTGGTCCTTGGGTTTCCAGATTAAATGGCAAGTGCAAATCAATAAGACAATGATTGGGGTGAGACATCTACATATTTTTATCTGGGAGATTTTTTTTAAGGCTGTTAACAAAATTCAGTTGGGCCTGACGGGAAACACAGAATTTCCTTCTTTTTCTTTATTTCCAGTTCATTTAAGAAGGAAAAAAAAGTCCTTCAAGTTATAGAAATCTTTAAGTTTTTTGGATTCAACTCAAGTTAATGGTTACTATGGGATTTCTGGGTAGGGACAACCCTCTGAAGAGGATCACTTTTGTCATTAACTTCATGTGTGATCATGGCCAAGTGTCCTCTTCTTTGGACTTCAGTTTCTCCATGAATGCAACAGAGATTTGGACTTGGGGTGGGGAGTGGTTCTGTAAGTTGGCCTTCAAAGGCTTTTTCAGCTCTGAGAATCTAAGGTTCAATGATACCCTTTCTTTTCAAATTGACAATATGACAAGGTCATAAAGGACTTATCATTAAACAACATTTCCACCCTCCAGGCTTCAAAATTCATACAACAGGAGTCAAACCCTCAGCACCTCCAGTGGCCAAGCAGGTCACAGCAATGAGTGACATCATGGTGGAAATCATGGTGAACTAGAGCACTCACGCCCCTATATCTCCAGGTGATATTATCATGTGGAAACGGAAGCATTCGTTGACTAATCTTCAGCTTTTCCAAGGAACACCAGAAATCTGGATTTTTAAGTGGAATATCCTAATTTAAAATGTTAGCTGACAACAAAAACAAAAAGTGTGAGTGCAGGAAAACATATGCAGGATGAACCCTGTCCTCCTGCCGGCCCTGCTGCACCACGTGTGGATGGTGGAGCCACAAGGGCCTGAGTCCAGGACAAATCCTGGAAGGTGGTTTTTAGAAGAGATCCTGATTTCGGGCCAGTTCTTTTCATCTGACTCTTTCCGCGAAAAATCGATACAGTCAATACTGTTTGGCCAAAAACAGGAGGTCCAACCTGAACGGAAAACCAAAAGCAAACAAGATTCCCGTCGATTTCTAGGAGTCGGTTCCTCCGTGTCGAGAACTGATCACTGCCCTTCATCAGCTTTCCGGGTAACTCAACCCACCTGTCTCGGTCATCGTGAATTCCTGGGCACCGCAGCATTCAAGAAGCTCCCACTGCTGAGTCACAGAGCTACTTTTCTGGAACTGTCAGGAAACAAACGCCAAGGTGACATTCCGTCCCCACTAACTCCTCGTGGAACCGGCCGAGGCGGGAAGCCAGGCCACCTTCGCGCCCTGCCGTGGCAGCCCGCGTCCTTCCTGGCGTTATCGCCACCTACGGGCGCAAGCACCCGGGGTTCCCGCTGTCATCTGCGTCCTCCCGCCGGCGGCTCGGCGGGGCTGGCCTCGCCACGCGCCCGCGCACCTGCCCGGGACAGCGGGCGCAGCCACCTGCCCGCTCTGCAGGGACGGTGACACTGCCGTCCCGTTTCTGCGCCTCCGGAAACAGGGCTCCCTGCCCCCCAGACAGCTCGTTGTTTCTTCGGACACTTCAGCCTGACAGGAAGCCCTTCCGACATAAACCGGGATGCGGGGCTTCGGTCGGCCACGCCCGGTGTCCGGTCTCGCGGCGGAGCCGCGTCCTCCCCACGCGCCGGCTGCGGCCACGGCGGCGCCCCTTCCGCGCCTTGCTTTCTCCTCGTCTTTTGTTACCGGAGATCTTTACATGTGCGTGCCCTCATGTTGACCTCTTCAGGGGAGGGACGGCGACGGGGTCGGCGGGGTGGGACGAGGCCGCGGAGGCGGAGCGCGGAGGCCCGGCTTTCCGGGTCGCTTCCCAGCCGCGTGGCGCGAGGAAGCAGCTGCGTCCCTGTGAGCGCCGCCGAGGGGCCGGGCCACGTGCCGAGGGAGCGACTTGGGCCTGGCCAGCCGTGAGAGCCTAGGACTCCGTGAAGAACAGCAGCCACCGTGCGTGTGTGTGTGCGTGCATGCCTGTGCGTGCGTGTGCGTGCATGCCTGTGCGTGCGTGTGCGTGCATGCCTGTGCGTGCGTGTGCGTGCATCCCTGTGCGTGCGTGCATGCCTGTGCGTGCGTGTGCGTGCGTGTGCGTGCATGCCTGTGCGTGCGTGTGCATATGTGTGCATGTGCGTGCATGCCTGTGCGTGCGTGTGCGTACATGCATCTGTGCGTGTGCGTGTGCGTGCGTGTGCGTGCATGTGTGTGCGTGCATGCCTGTGCATGTGCGTGCATGCGTGTGCGTGCATCTGTGCGTGTGTGTGCATTTGTGCGTGTGTGCGCATGTGTGCGTGTGTGTGTGTGTGTGTGCGTGTGTCCGTGTGAGTGACAGAGAGTTTGGGTGTACAGATGGACTTTTCTCCTAAACGCATGGCTCGGAAAAGACCGTTCGCGGGCTCCAGAGCCAGTGGCCCAGGGCCGGGAAGCAGTGGGCGCAGGCATGGGGATGCGGTCCTTGGATGGCCCGCACCCTTTAGTGTCCTGAAGATAATTCGTCGTTATGGAAAACAAGGCCAAGCTGCTCTTGCTTCCCAGCTTCCCGCGTGGCACCCTAGGCCGGCTGGTTGTCCGTCGGAGCCCGCGCAGGGCGGAGCAGGAGGCCCAGCCAGCGCCCTCCTGGACGCCACCTGCGCGCCTCGCTGGAACCGCGCGCTGCTCCCAGGACTTCGCCCCTGTGCCCGGGGGCCGGGTGGGGACGCCAGAGGAGAACAATGAGTGGATGCAGCCCGGGGCATGATCAGCTGAGCCTCTGTGTGAAATAAAACAATAATAATTTAAAAAAAAAACAGCAAATACAGCTGGAGAGCTGTACTGGACATACTGTACATATACATACTGTATATGCTTGAATATTGGGCAAACTTTTTTCCCCCTAAAAGTATTTCTTGAATAAGAGACAGTTGGATTATATTTAAATCTGCTTGAGGTCTCTGATGCTATAAAAATCTTTTTCAAATACTTTATTTTGAACAAACAGCACTATTTCAGAAAACAAGTTAGCCTGAAATAACTTCAGCCAACTGGTTTGGGATGCTGAGAAAGGTCACCTGACACAGCCAGTAAGGAAAGAGGGCAGAGACATTTAGAATAGATTTAGTCATTCTGCCTGCCGGTATGAATTTACAAGAGCAAATTCTTAATGGTGTTGTATACAAGCCTTTAAATGATTGATTCAAAAAGCAATATAAGAAGTTGTTATTGCTGGAGATCTTGAACAGTACTTGTGCATTGGGCTAAAATTTCCAACGACACCATTGGTTTTCATAATTGAGTAACATTTCATAGTATACATTTATCATATTTTATTAATCCACTCATGTATTGAAGGACACTTGAGTTGTTTCCACATCCTTGCAATAGTGAATTGTGCTGCCATAAACATTCAAGTGCAGGTGTCTTTATTACAGAATATCTTTTGTTCCTTTGGGTAGATGCCTAGTAGTAGGATTGCTGGATCAAATGATATTTCTATTCTCAGCTCTTTAAAGTATCTCCAAATTATTTTCCAAAGGAGTTGTACCTACTTTCAGTCCCACCAACAGTGTAAGATTATTCCTATCTCTTCACATCCTCACCATCATTTGTTGTTTTGGGACATTTATTGATAAAGGCCATTCTCACTGGAGTTAGGTGATATCTCGTTGTGATTTTGATTTGCATTTCCCTAATGATTAGAGATGTTGAGCTTTTTTTTTTATTATTTGTTTGCTGGCCATTATTCTGTCTTCCTTTGAAAAGTTTCTGTGAATGTCCTTTGCCCATTTATTGAATGGATGGTGTTGTTTGACTTTTTTTCTTCTTGATTTTTTTTAGTTCTAGATAGATTCTTATTATCAGCCCTTTATCGGATGTGTAGAAAGCAAATATTTTCTCCCATTCTGTAGGTTGTCTATTTGCTGTACTGAAAACGAAGGTGATCTAGCACCTCTTATATTATCCTGGATAGAGCTAGATCCCATCCTTCGAAGTGAGATATCACAAGAATGGAAAAATAAACACCATATGCACTTGCCATCAAGTTGGTACTAACTGATCAATACTAAGGTGCTCACATGGTAGTAATATTCAATGGGTGTTTGGGGGTGGGGGTGAGTAAACTGGCAGCTAATGGATGCAGTGTGCACTGTATGGGGGAAGGGCGTGCCTCTAGCCCTGGCTTGGGTGAGGCAAAGTCGTTACTTGTAACCAAAGTGTTTGTACCCCCATAATGTCCTGAAATAAAAAATATATACATCTAGGTGCTAGCAGTGCTCACTGCCACTAGAGTACCATTGCTTTTAGGTCTTTCCAATAGAAAATATATATATACATAAGTAATATTTTACATATATATTCATGATTTGCAAATATCTGTGTATATTTGAGAAAGTTTGTTGGTAGTAAGTAGATTAAGTTCCTGCTATCACAATGCAGGCTTGAGATAGAGATTAAATTCAGTGATAGATAAATAAGGAAAGTTACATTTGCACACCAGTTAATGGTTGACATATACATATACAGATATTTGAAAATCATAAATTTATCTTACTAACTCCAATGTAAATTTAATAGCACAAAATTCCTCCTTATCATCCCCCCATCCTATCTGTGTAACTCCCTTCTCCTGGTGAAAATACTGATTACCAAGAACATCAGTGCATTAAGTCTTTATTCTATCTTAAAATACACACAAAATGTTTTAGAATTACAACAACCATAAAGTGAGCTATGCTTATAAATATGGTTGAAAATTTCTTTGCAGCTCATTTGTTATCTTAGGTTAAATCCCTGTAAACAAATATGTGCTTGAATATGTTCCAATTAAATATCTTCAATATGGAAAAAAAATTTCCAATGATAGCATCATTCACAGATTCAAAAAGTATAGTTTCTAGGCACAAAGAAGGCCACTTTATAACAGTAAAAGGGTCAAATCCAACAAGAAGACATAACAGCTATAAACATAGAGACACCTAACAACAGAGCCTCAAAATTTATGAAGCAAAAACTGACAGAATTGAAGGAAAAACAAACAATTCAACAAGAGTTGAGGGCTTGAGTACTCCATTTTATACAATGGATAAAACAATTAGATGGAAGATCAACAAGGAAACAGAATATTTGAACAGCACTATAAACTGCTAGACCTACTAGACATCTGAGAATACTCCACCCAAAAACAACAGAATATGGATTCTTCTCAAGTGCATATGAAATATTCTCCAAGATAGACCATATGTTAGGTCATAAAACAAGTCTTGATACATTTAAAAGTTTGAAATTATATAATCCAAAGTATGTTTTCTGACCATGATGAAATGACACTAGAAATCAATAACAAAAACAAAATTTGAAAAATTCATAAATACGTGGAAATTAAACAACATTCTCCTAACTAAACAATGGGCCAAACAAATCACAAGAGAAATTTTAAAATACTTTAAGATGAATGAAAATGAAAACACAGCATACCAAAACTTATAGGATGTAGCTAAAACAGTGCTTAGAGGGAAATTTATAGTTTTCAATGACTTTAAAATGAAGAAAGATCTCAAATTAATAACATAAACTTCCACCTTTAGAAACTAGAAGAAAGGCAAATTAAACTCAAAACAAGCAAAATTTAAAAAAACTAATAAAAATTAGAGTGGAAATAAATGAAACAGAATAGAAAATCAATAGAGAAAATCAATGAAATCAAAGATTGGTTCTTTTAAAGATGAACAAACCTTTAGCTAGATTGACCAAGAAAAATGAGAGAAGACTCAAATTTCTAAAACCCAGAATGAAACAGTGGACATTACTACTTACCTTACAGAAAAAGTGCAGTATTCATGCTTTTGGTAGATATTGATTGACAAGCTGATTGTAAAATTTATATAGAAAGGCAAAGGAACTTAAATACTCAAAATAATTTTGAAAAAGAAGAACATAATTGGGGGAACAATCCTCACTGTGCTCCACGACTCAGCACAGATGTCCGATTTCTTGTGCAGCCATCTTTGATTCCTCCAATTTAGTTTTCGACTTCTCTCCACCATGTTCCCATAGGGAACCTGTGCAAACCTTCAGCAGGACACTTGTTGCACTGTATGATACGATCTGCCTCTCGAAGACACAGGTGGCATCTTTCTTTCTTGTACCCAGGAGCCAGCAGAAGGCACAAAAACAGAAAAGATAGGTAATAAATGTTATTTTAAATGGATGGATGGGTGGATGGATAGTGACTTTAGAATCCTTTACCTGTGCCCAAATAGATGAGGCAGTGTGGTTTCTTCGATGTTCACCTTGAAGGAAACACTAAACCAGGGAGCCAGGAGACCTCTCTGCCAATCCTACTATGAACCTTCATATGACATTTGTCAAGTCCTTTCCTATTTCTGAGCCTCAGTTTCATCTGAAATGTGTGAATGTTAATAGATGATCTCTAAATGTCTATTATCCTAGGACTAAGTGGGTTCTTCCAACCACGTCCAGCACATTTAGCGCTTGATGGAATTGGCCTTTTAAAAGCTACATTTAGTGGCCCTATTCATTAAATCTTTCAAAGTGACCAAACCAGCCATGTACCTAAGCACAATACTTTCTCTCTCTCAAAACCTTTACACAACTGAAACTACCCTTTGAGCTTCTTTTGTAGAAAATTTACCTGACACTCAGTCAGCATTCGCAACAGGATTTTTACATGGATAATTTGTCAGCCACAGCAATGTCACCCTATAAACTGGCCCTAAATTCCATATTCTGTTACTGATGGGAAAGGACGTTGTAGATGGGAATTTATGGGGTGCCTCAGGTTTGACAGACAGTCATGTGGGTAAAAGAAAAGTGCAAAGGAGATCTCTTCCAGTATTTAAAATCATGGGTCCCCCTGTAAAACCTGGAAATTATTTTTAAGTGCACCATGACAAAGAAAAAAGCTACTCAGTCCTGTTTTTCATCTCTTAATTTCAAAGGCATTCTAGTTCAAAACTGGATTATTTCTCATAGATTTTCTTAACACAGAAAGTAAATAGCTTGGTCTAATTGCAGAATTTTAGTTCTTTTTCTTATTTTTGACCAAGACACCCACTCAATTTCTCATTCTTACTCCAGCTACAAGAGATTTGACCAGGACTTAATTTTCAACATCCTTGCTTGGGCCAACATGGTGGTTTAAATCTAGTATTTGGACACAGACTCTTGAAATGACTTCATTATCCCATCATTGCCACAACATTAATCTATTTTGCATTAGAACATTTTCCAGGGAGCTGAGGATCATTTTCCCCCAAAAAAGCTCATCATTCAGCCATGCTAAGAAAGTTTAGTCTTTGTTAAGAAAAGAAAAAAATCAGACTTTAGAGTAAGGAAGCTGGTCATTTTTCCATTGGTTTCCTAGAACTCATTGTTCTTTTTTTATTTTTTTAGAAAATGTTACTGATACATAATATTATACATATATATGAGGTACATGTGCTATTTTGATACATGCATGCAGTGTGTAACGAGCAAATCAATGTATTTATTCTATCCATAACCTAGAACATTTATCATTTCTTTGTGTTGGGAACATTTCAAATCTCCTCTTCCAATTATTTTGCAATATACAATATATTGTTGGTAACTATAGTCACCCTAGTGTGCTATCAAACACTAGAATTTATTCCAAGTTCCCAGTCTATAAATATTATTATAGTTAAAATTATCTATAGCTTGAATCTACTTTTTAAGTACCATTTTATGGCAATTATGCAAAGTATTTTCTTTTAGTTGCTATCAAAAATTCTTAAACAAGGGCCAGATGTGGTGGCTCACACCTATAATCCTAGCACTTTGAGAGGCCAAGGGGGGAGGATCACTTGAGGCCAAGAATTCAAGACCAGCCTGAGCAGCAGGGAGATCTCATCTCTACGAAAAATAGAAAAATTAGCTGCACATGAGAGTGTACGTCTGTAGTCCTAGCTCTGTGGGAGGCTGAGGTGGGAGGATCTCTTAAGCCCAGAGTTCAAGATTGCAGTAAGCTATAATGACACTACTGTACTCTATCTAACCTGGGAGACAGAATGAGACCTTGTCTTAAAAAAAATTTTAGTGAGTCCATGAAAAAGAAAATTTTAAGTAAATAAGAGTCCACACAGTT
Organism: Mirza zaza; assembly: GCA_008750895.1. NCBI lineage: Eukaryota > Metazoa > Chordata > Mammalia > Primates > Cheirogaleidae > Mirza > Mirza zaza. The sequence continues at coordinate 34,781 of VSMD01128842.1, forward strand.
CACAGACATGACAAAAATTGTAAATGTGATATACACACATTATTATTATTTTTTGAGACAGAGTCTCACTTTGTTGCCAGGGTTAGAGTGAGGGCTGTGTCGTCAGCCTAGCTCACAGAAACCTCAAAATCCTGGGCTCAAGCGATCCTCCTGCCTCAGCCTCCAGAGTAGCTGGGACTACCAGTGCAAGCCACCACACCTGGCTAATTTTTTCTATAGATTTTTAGTTGTCCAACTAATTTCCTTCTATTTTATTTTAGTAGAGATGGGGTCCACTCTTGCTCAGGCTGATCTCAAACTCCTGAGCTCATGCAATCCCCCGTCTTGGCCTTACACACGTGATTTAAGTCTAGAAAATCCTCAGCAACCCAACCCATCATCCTACCAATAAAGAACAGAGGCCAGACCTGAAGTCACTTGCTGTTTGGTAGCAGAATCCATCCAGGACTCAGTCTGTACATGCAGCCAGCTCTGCGACACGAACAGCTGAAGAAACATGAAGTCAGGCCCCTTGTGAGCAGGATGAAGCTGCAGTGATGGGCCAAGGAGATAAAAGGAAAAACCCTTGAGGGTCTGAAGTCTGATCAACAGTGAACCTGTGTTGAGTATCTGTCTGCGGGATTAATTCTGCTGTAGGAAGCAAAGCGCAGGGTAGGAGGGCAGGTAAACTCTAGAGTTCAGGAACTTTTCCTTTTACAGAGATCTCTCTGTAGCTAAAACAGAAACATCCCAGGCCTAGCATCATTGGCTCAGTTGTGGGACTTTGAGAAATAACAAATGAACATGTGAATGTAAACGGAAGGAGCCCATGGAGGCATCACTGTGGCCCAGCAGAGATGGTTATCAGAAGAAACAGTTACCAGACTGCACCAGACTGGTCTTCAACAGCGCCTCCCTGTGGCAGCGATGAGCTAAGTAACCTGTCATACCTTTCTTTGCTTATTGTTGGACTAGAACTGACCACTTTGGGTAAAGGCAGCATTTCTCAACTTTGACACCAGGGACATTTGGGGGTAGACAACTCTTTGCTGCGGGAAGCTACAACACACGCAGAAGCATTTCTTCCTCTAGATGCCAGGAGCAGCCGCCCACTGCTTAACGACCACACATGTCTCCAGATATTGCAAATGTCCCCTTGCAGAGCAAAGTTGCACCAGGTTGGAAAAAAAAAAACTTGATTAACATAATTCCAAGATGTTCTTGGACAATTTAAAGAGAATGGGGAAGAGTTCTTGAGAGGAAAATATTAGATATCTTGGTTCCACAGGATGCAGGAGGTCAAGAAACTTATTTAAAAGACAACAATGTATACAATAGAACTTTCTGGGTGTAAACGTAAAGAGTCTGGCATACACTACCTGCTCAGAAACACTTTAATTTCCTTGTCATGCATTTACTCTTTTGCATGCTTATTTCTTCCATGAGCTTTCAAAGATCACTGTGAGTGTGTATGTGCCAATTTCAGCATTAGAAAGAAATATTAAAGAGGAGAAAAGCAGGCCTGCGTGTTCAATCAAAGACCTTCCTTACACGAAATGGCACAGCAAAGATGGCTGTGGCAGGTGTCTTGCTTTCATCTGCTTGGTATTCCTTCCCTCCGTCTGCAGGCGATAGTACCCTCCTTCCCTCTGACAACGTGATATCTCATGATGCTCCACTTAGTCTTGGCCACAGGAGGGTGAGAACCAAACCTAACCAACCAATACCAATCAAAGCGTGCTTCCTGGGGGTTTGATTCCTGTGTAGAGATGGCCGGGGAAGGTGTTTGAGTGTAGCCATGAGTTGGCTGCTCTTGAGAAAAACAGGTCCCGACTTCCTGCCTCACCGAGTTCACCAAAGATGTTCTGGCTCCTGCCAGTACCCTGCCCACAATTCCTTTTTTTTTTTTTGCTTGAGTTAGTGAAAACTCATGTCCATTATCTGCAACCAAAGAACCTAATAACAATCTTTAGAACTCAGAGTGACACAGATCAGACCAGCTTCCTGTAAAAGGAGCTTCTAAAAATTTGAATTCTACTCAACAAATTAGAAATGTGTTAAGGTCAATGACAGATACAGCGGACATAAATTTAATAAATTGCTGGAGAACCTGCTGTGCGGGGAGCGTGCAGTTTAAGTGCGAAAGAGTGAAAACGAAATCATACAGTCTGCAGAGAATAACTGTATACATACTACGCAAATAACCGTCGGTATGCTACGCTAACTTGGGTTGGGCAGATGGGGTGCAGTGTGGCTCTCGTATTAGGGAGTAGAGTTTATAACATATACAGAAAAGTTGCAACAAGTTACTTGACTCGAAGTCAGCTGATCAATCTTGGTAGAGACCAAGGAGGAGGCAGAGAGAGGACAGGAAAAAGACAGAGGTTAGAACAGGGTGCTGAGACGCAGTGTAAAGTGGGATTCATGAATGTGCTGGCCCCTCCACCCTCCTCGGTTTCCTGGTGCCTCTCACAGTGTGAGCATCTTGCTCCAGCGAGCGGAGTGTGATTTCATATTTTACACACACTCGCGCACACACAACCCCTGATCTACTTCTTCTAGAGCTCATAGCAGCTATGAAAAATTTAAGTTCTACTCAACCAACTCAAGAGCACGGAGTATGCTCTCTCTCCAACACTAAAGGAAATTCTAACAGGACTGGACTGACGGAAAAGATGGTTAGGAGTAACTGAGACGTTGTGGTTGTGAAACCATTTGTAATTTTTTTCGCACTTGATAGGCAGAATCTGTGTGAGTTTTGGCTGATCTGTCCTGGTGCAGCAGCCACAGCTGCCGTGTGTCCACGTCCCCCCACCATTCAATTCCGCAAGGTTGGAAGGACAGCCTGACTCTGCCCGGGGCTCCTTCTGGCCTTGGAAGTGGGGAGTGGAGGACCCTTAACTGCTTTGGAAGCAGCTGTGAGCGGTGGCGGGCGGAGTTGGCGTGTGAACACCGCCCCCCACTCTCCGGAGGCCTAACTCCCAAACGAGCCTCCACGCTGACAGCCCAAGTCCTCGGTGGGATTGGACCCCATTTGCCACAGTGACAATCCCCCTTTATGTGGCGACCTCTCCTTCCCTGTCTCACGTCTAAACCACTTGCTCTCACATTCTTATCGTAGGATCTTCTTCTGGGGGTACCCACGCTAACATGCCTGCATTTTTGACATCCATAGTCTTCACCGTACTGGAGTCTTTAAAAAGGAAACCTTACTGGAGTGCGAGGGACAAATTCAGCATTATCCACCACGTCATCTTCTCAGATAAAAACTACAGCTACCTCACGTACAGCCTATGAGCTTTGCAAGGGCCTGAGACATGTTCAAGACCCGAAACAAAAGGCTTTGGCTGCAAAACACCCAAAGAAATCTGCAAAACCGTATGTAATATATGTTTGATTAAATGTCTACAAAATGTAATGTAAGGTCAACTCATCAACCACAACTCAAATGGATTGTGTGCAGCGACACATGAATTATAACTGATGTGGGGTGCGGGTATTTCAAAATGCCGTCATTGACAAAAAGTAGGACAGACACGCAAGCCAGGAGAATGGGCCACAAATGTTATAAAACAGTCCTGTGTTTAAGACTGGCATCGCTGTGTCCAAGACTACGCTTGGACCCTTCAAAACGCAGGGGAAAATGTCTGTCTGGCTCACCCTGCCTCCCCCGGAGTTATAGATCAGCCTCTGTGGACAGAAATCTTTTCTCGGGAGAAAGATGTCACCAGCGCTTAGAATCCAATATTTGCCCTGGCTTTGTTCTGCCTTCGCAGGAATCCGTGCCCTGAGCGGTTCCGAGGAAGTCACCGTCTTCCCAGGCTTGATGCTGACACCTCGGCCCCTCCCCCACATTAGCTTTATACCCAAATGTGACTGGGAGGCTGGAGAGGCTCAAGGTGATCAATGACAGCTCCAATCAAAGCCACCCAGATAGCAGTGCACTCACCGCTCCTTGATATAAAAGATGTTTTATTTCTTATGCCTCTATTTTTGTCACTGAAAGAATGCTTCCCATGTGTGGATTAATTAAAGTGTAAACATTAAATATTGATTGATGCATTATCAGCATGGAGCAGTGGCCTTCCGTCTGATTGATTCCTGCAGTGATTTATTGTCATATTTGGGGAGTCATTTCGCTTGATAACCAAGAGGGATAGCCTGCCTCCCCCACCGCGCGACTCCGCTCCCCTCTTCCTTCCCTGATACCTCCTCCTATTCTTCTAGGTGACATCTGAGTCCCAATAACTGAAACGTCTTCATCTTACTGTCGAGAGAAGAGTGTGTGGCCTGACATTTGTTTTGCGTGTGTGTATGTCTGTGTGTGTCTCCCAGGCAATTATCAAATCAATTAACAATTTAACACAGAAAATAACAAATCTACCCTCTTCTGTGGGATAGTTCTGATTAACAGAGCTCGCCCCTACAGAGCTCTGCAAAACGCGATTACGGGCAAGTTGGGGGGCTGGGGGCGGGGCTCGTGCAAGAAACAAAGAGAAAACCCTCCCAGTGCCAGTGCTGCCGCTGCTCTGAGGTTTGCTCTCACTGTGGAACCAGACACTGAAGGGATGTAAAATAGAAATTTATATTTATAATTGGGCGCAAGTCTCTACAGATAAGAATCAACATGCCGCATGTTATAAGGTTGACCCATAAGAAATTGCCGTATTTATAGCTCAAAAATGATCAAATATTGATAATTTCATAGGGCTCAAGCTCACATATTTAAACTCCCTTCTGAAGTAGGATATGATGGCTGTTGTTTACCCTGTTTTCAAATGAGAAAAAGGGCATAAAATGAGTAATTCATAGATAGTTGCTGTTTAGTTTGTGTTTTAGCATAAACCAGGTATTAAACTAAATGCTTTATATAATTTTCTCGTGGAAAACCTACCACAGCCTATGAGACAGGCACTATCATTGTACCCATTTCACAGATTTAAAAAAACAAAACAAGGCTTCAAGTGGTTAAATAAGTCAGTGGAGGCCTCAGGGGTACCTAAGTGTAGAGATGCCACCATCCCTAATGTCCAGTTCAAGACTTCCGGCACCCAGGGTGGACTCCTAGGCATCCCAGCGGCTCTGACCCCTGGTCAAGGGCATACACGATCCAGCAGTCCCATGAATGGGTTGAACACCTTGGCTTTGAATCTTCCTGTTTCCTGGTTCCTGTTTCTTGGCAGAAGGAAAGTGCAGACCCCGCCCAAATGTGCATAGAGAAAACAAGGAAGGAAAGTATTTGGCCCTGTTCTACAAGCTGCTGTTCTGAACGGAGTCAGCACCTGCTTAAAGAAGCAAATAAAACATGATGGGCTATTTTGGAATGGCTATACCTGTAAAAAGCTTCATACTCTGCATAATGGCAGCATATAATCACAATTATTGATTAATTGAAAAATGCATCAATTGGCAACTACTTTCATGAAATGTACTGGTGCATCCCACTATCATAAGATCCTTCTATGAAAAATTCAGGTAAAAACTTTCTTCCTTTGTGTGTGTGTGTGTGTGTGTGTGTGTGTGTGAGCACATGCACGTGTGTGTCTGTTGTTGTCATTGTAACTGGTGATATTGTTATACAGCTTCTTTAGTTGAACATTTGGTTCTTGTATTTTCAATCTTATCTTTTGATAAATCAATTTAAGGCTATAAATTGTTCTCTGAATACTACTTTGGCCATACCCCATAGGTTTTGGTATGTGGTGCCATTCATTTCTAAGTGGTTTCTTATTTCAGTTTTGACTTTTTAACCCAAAAGTTAATTTGGAAAGATGTTTTTAAATTTCTAAGAGATAACATTCATAGCATATTTTCTAGAAATATTTTTTGCTATAAATTCTAGGACTAACTAACCTTCCTGAAATTCTGAAATTGTTGTTTTCAAAATTTCATAGCTCTTGAAATTCAAATATCCAGTAAGATTCAATTGACATTATCCCAATCCCAGAGAGTAAGAGCGAACGCCACTGGCATATCAGATGGATGAAGTCCATGACTCTGTCCAGAGCCACAGAGCAGAGAAAGAACACACTTCAAGGCCTTTGGGCCCCTAGCGGAGTGTTTACTCAGTCTGGCTCTGGATAAAGTTCATTGCCTCAACAATATTTATTGAGCACATAGTATTGCTAGGTGTTAGTCTAGGCACTGGGAGTGCAGCAATGAATGACACAGACTGAAAGCCCTGCTCTCATGGGCATTTGCCCTGGAAGCTCATTTTCAGGTAAATGAAGCCAAATGTGTGAAAACAAGACCCAGAAAGGGGAGAACACCCTGGGGTGTAGAGGAAGTGCCACTGCGAAGAGTCAGAGAAACAGCCAGTCCTCCTCATAAAGCCAACGGGGCCAGGCCGGGAGATCTTACAAGCCTGCTGGACCTGCTCCTCGGAGGTGCTCAAGTTATTGGCAGAGGTGCCAAGGACTCCTTCCCTCCAGAGATGCCCGTGAGTCCCCTCCCAAGACATAGCCTTCTTCCTACCACCAGGCAGCTGCCAGGCACCCACCACTCCAGGCACGGTGCTGAGCACTTCTCCCCAGCACCTCTTCCATCTAACCCCAACGTTTCTCTCTATTTTACAGACGAGTACATCAGGCAAATAAACTCATGCAAAGTCGGCATCTCAGGAGGGCGAGGTCTTCTGACTCCAAGACCAGTGCTCATTTCCAGGATCCCAAAGAGTTTTTTGTTTTTTTTTTAATCATCAGAAGGAGCATTTGGAAAGGAATTTTTGGAATTTTAGTTGTTCTATTTTCCCCTGTTATCTGTATGCACAAGTCTTGTTTCTCTCACCCTGCTGCCATCATCATCATCGTCATCACCTTCATTATCTCATTAAGAGATAATCATCTTCATTGCAATTACGTTATAAGCAGCAGGGACCGTGCTACCTACACACCTTAGATCCATTGTGCCCCTTGCTCAGGATGGTGGCGATGAGCAGGGACTCTGGAATGATCTCCTCCTTAGCAGCTGAGTGAGGGTGACATCGGGCTTGATCTCTTGTCAGCATTACACAGGAAGTAAATGGTTATCCGGATTAACCCCAGGCCTGTTGGTCCACAAAACTCATGTTATCCTGCCTCCCAGAGGCTGGGCATGGCTTTTAAAGAGTCCTTGAGAAAAGGATCTAACATCTTCAGGGGAGCACAGGGCTCTGAAACTCTGCAGACCCATGGATGACGTCAAACAAACCAGAAAAGTCAAGGTCGTATTTGCAGCATGTCTTGCATCCACGGGCAAAGAGGAGAAAACTGGACACAGGGCACTTTGGGAGCTCAGGTGGGCCTGGAGGTAACCAGAGGCCAGGTTTCCTCGCCAGGCAGAGTATTCCCGCCTGCAATGCCAATGACACAGGGAAGGTTCTCTAGAAGCAGAGCTGGGACAGGGGCCTGCAGGCACAGGATCTGGAGGTGGTGCTCGAGAAGGGAAAGGAGAGGGATGGGGGGCTGAGCAAGGCTGCGGTCGTGAGTAAGGTGAAGCTTGGCGGGTGGAGCTGGGGATACTGAGAGGTAAACCTACCCTGGGGGTTGTCTCTCTCGATGGGGCCAGCTGGTCACTGGCTGTGAGCTGCCGGGAAACATGAGTCTAAGCCTCCAGAGAAGGTGGCAGCTCTGGCCATTACAAAAGGAGAAACTTGTGGGTGGTGTTGTGCCTTTCAATTCCCGCAGTCGAGGCACCCGCGCGCGTGCACACGGTGGCGGGGACTCCCGTGCACACAGGCTTCCTGAACAGAGCGGGCGCCACGGAGCCGCGTGCAGAAATAGCCAGGTGCCCCATGGCCTTCCTGCTACTCAGGACTCTGCTCTGCCCACCACCGAAAAGGAGCCTCCTGGGGCCCGCCCGCAGGGTGGTTCCAAGTCTTGTCATCAACAGTTTCTTCCCCTATCCACACCCCCAGCCTCTTCTTTCGCAAGACAACAGAATTCCTATCTATAGGAAGAATAATTCAAGCCACACCCGATCTGAGTGTGCTGCACTCTTACTCCGGAAAGCCATAAAATCAAATACCTCCATTTCGGATCTTGGAAGAAACAGGAACCCCGAACCTCAGCATTCAGTGAGTTCTAAAATAATGTTTACACAGCTCGAGGGTGATCGAGATTGGAAACCTGAACGGGATATTCTTACAGACATCCCCTAGCACGGAAGATCCCTTCATCTCAGAAAGGAAGATCCTGATGTCCCAGTGGTGCCATTTCCCCAGTACACGTTTCAGAGTAACTCACTGCGAGTCAGACTCTGGCCACATTTACTAAAAAAAAGAGGAGGCGAGACGGCTAAGGCTGCCTTGTCACTCTGTACCAAGGGGCTCCTCTTTAACACGGGCCTAATTCAGAGACGAAGGGACGCAAGAAAGTGGTTCCCCTGTGGCCGATGGCCCAGCATCTGGCGGAGCAGGAATAGGAGGAGGGAAGGCAGGAACCATGTGTTTGAGAGGCAGGTAGAGCTTTATGGAAATACGCTTTATAAAAATCACCAGACTCTCCTTTTATACAAGAGCTGTATCTGTGACAAACTGCTGGCTTTCTTTTCACTGTCCAGGAGAAATTATTATCTAAAAGGGAAAGCATCTGATATTTTATTTTATTGTACCTTCCTAACACTGACACACAAAAAACCTCTTATCACACAAGCTCCATAATTCTATTACTTGGACTTGGGCTCGTAGCACAGAAGCTTACCTGTGTTCCAAAAATGAAGGTCTGGAAGAGAAAATGGCATCATTTCTTCTAACAAAAATGGCTTTCTCGTTTTTCAATCAATCTGCTAATGTTGGTGTGTTATTTCCTGAAATTGTACATGATGGGTTTAGTAAAGTTGGAAAAAGAGTTTTGAAGTTTGCTAAATGCCCACCATCTCCATAATCACTCAAATCAGGCTATTTTTTATAATTCCTGTAAATTAAATATCTTTGATAATAAATGCAAATTAGGGAGTAATAAATTATAACTTCTAGGCTGACCAGCGACTAATTATATATATTATAATTAACTACAGTTTCCAACACAAGGTATTTATCTTAATAATTATCCCATATACATTAGCATATCTTGCAGAGATTTTGCAAAACAGCCTTTGCCATTTGAAGAGGCATCTGAGTTTCCTCCTTTGGGATATGAAAGGAGGCAGAATCAAAGAGATGGAATTACTTTAAAAAGAAGTCAGGGCTAAATATAAGTTGAGAAACTCAGATTATAGGCATAAAACCCTGACTTAATAATATTTATCTTAAATACACCCTGTAACCATCCCTAAAGAGCCTTTAGGTTCTAAAAATCTACAATTTCCATGAATCTGTTCAAAATATCTTTAACCCCACCCCCACTCCCACCCCAGGCTCTTGTGAATGAGTCAGTGGAAATTTGGGGTTAGGATTTGAACTTTCCTGCGGGAAACAGTCAGATTTTTCAGGAAATCTCTGACCTTGTTCTATGAAAATCAATATGTTACTGACTGTTGGTAATGGCCAGAATGAACTGGCTGCCACTGGTTCATTCATATCCCTGCCTCCCATTCATTTGAGAAACGTGACCACGTCCCTGCCCCACAGTTGGCTGAGCTCTTGAATGGTAGGTAGTAAGGCAGGGAGAGCTCACAGGGGCTCTTCTGAGGCTGAATTATCTGCCGGCTTTCTGTAAGATTCCAAGTTTTGCTTTTTAGATTTGCTACAGAGTTCGGGGGTGCAGTCTAAGAGCCCAAGGGCATGGCCCTGAGGTTCTCCCCCTTCCCTGCCCACCGTACCTGGCTTTCTCAGAGACCACCGGAGCCTCCGAGGGTCCCCCAGGTTCTCGGGAGTCTCTGGGGTGAGCACTTAGCTTTTTGATACAGCTAGGAGGTAATCCAGCTCTGGCCATTACCACCGCATTTTCCAAGTGTCCCTGGGTAATTGTCCAAAGGACTTAAACAAGTTGGACCAGCCAAAGGCACCAGGAAGGTCAAACTGCAATAGAGCGTGCCCTGATTTTATCCAGGAGATTGATGCGCAAATCACCTTGATTTCGATTCGGCACCAGTGTTATAAAATGCACTTGCAATCACCGATAACATATAAGATCAGGCCCAAGCATGGGACACTGTATTTTATACCCTCTGTGGAGTTTTCCCTAATGCAACCATAAATCAGCCCACAAAGCAGGGCGTTTGGTCCATTAAAGAGACAACACTGAGAAAGCCAGGGTGCAGTGGGATGGAAACGTTTCTGGAACTTGGGATGAGCCTGGACTCTTTAGCCTGTGTCAGGGCCACCCAGACGCGGCCTTCAGGGGACGGCTGCAGCGGGGCCTTTAGGAGAAGTCACAGAGGAATGAATGGAGACTACAGAACCTACCAGCAAGAAGTGCATGAGCATGACCTCATGTGTGCAAAAAAAAAAATGTTTATTTCTGAGCATTTGAGCTGAGATTCAAAATCTAGAGATGGGAGAAAAAGTACAAAATAGAAAGCAAAGACACTGTAATACACATGAGGAAAACAGAGTAAGGTATAGTAAGAAAAAAGGAAAAACTAAGCATTCCAATCAGAAAACCATAGTTTGCAAAATAACTTTTGGCAGTAGCTACAATATTGTTCCTTTTATGTCTTTCCTGCCTGCCTCTACTAAATGCTTAAAATAAAATTAAAATTTTTTAAAGAAAACAAGTACTTTATTTTTTTTAACTCACACAGCCAGGCACCATAGTTTATATAACTATTTCATAAAGTATCCAGAGTGGGAGATCTTGCCAGTCTTGGAATGTTGAACTCAATAACAGAAAAAACAAACAAAAAAAGTAGCTGGTACCTCCAGGCTCATCTTCTTCCTGACGTGGTGGCTCTGGTGGCACTGGGGTGGGGGCCGGGTCCCATGTGCCTTATGAGGAGAGGCATAGGAAGAGAGGAATCTGGGTTGGAAAAAATACAGAAGTAATTCCTTGCATTATTTTTTCCCTACACTTTAGGAACAAATGTCTAGACACTCTTCTGGAAATTCAAGACTTCTCCCTTAATCTAAAGTAAGTAAGAAAATGTCTGATGAAAATGATTCATCTGTTGGGGATACACAGATAGCTCTTTCTCCCCGAGTAAAACAGAAACCAACAGGCTGCATGTGTAAGAAAAATTTACTCCACTTAAAGGCAACTAAATTTTCCTTCGATAAGTTAAAAAAAAAAGACCCTGCTTAAAATCAAACAGACATTTCAGTCTTTTTTAAAGTCTCACATTTGTATTTCTGAATGCCATTTACTAAGGTATGATAGGTCTGAAGTTGAAGGAACCAGAGAAACCCAGCCCTGATATTTGCAAATAACCCCTAGGGTAGCTTTGGTCAAGTAGGAAGTCGGCTTTTTAGCAGACCCCCATTCCACATTTTGCATTTTCTTTTAATTAAAGTGGATAAAGCACACACTATTTTTTAACCACTCTTTCTCTAATGATAACTTATCAAGATAGAAAAGTAAGTTACCAAATGAAACATTTTCATTGATTTTAGAAAGGGGAAGAAAAAGAAAAACATGAAGTTTCCATAAATTCTGAAAGCTCCGAGTCTTAAAGGTAAATTTACGTTTCTGATATCCAGCTTCCTTGTATCCAAATTAAACTCTCCAGCAGTTTTAGACAGTTTAAAAGAAAAACACAAAACAAAAAGATAAGCATAAAAGGAAGCTCCCTGCTGCACTTTGCCTGAGGTCAGGGTGTCAATTGGAAGTGACAAAAAAAGAGAAACAAAGTATTATAGAAATCACATTCCCCTTCCGAAAGGCGGACTGTGCTGGGGACTAGAGAGGGACACAGCCTGTCTGGCAAGAGCTCAGGGCACCTTCGCCCCGTGGGCACAGGGAACCATGCCCGAACCCAGGGAGAATCTTCCCACCCAGGGGCCCACCTGGGTACGCGGGCAGGAAGTGGAATCTTCTCTCTGCTTCCAGGAGGGAGGGGCCTTTCTAGATGGCGCCGGCCGGGAGAGCAGGCATATGGCATGGAGGGAGTGGGCACTGGTTGAGAAGTCCATGATGGTCCAGTACCAAGCCCTGGGCTCTGTCCCCTGCCCCGGGCTCCCTAGCCAACACTTCCTTTGCCCAGGAAGACAGCCTCCCCCCCCCTGCAGGGGACAGGACAGATGCGCTGGTGAGCACAGCACACTCACACTCACTTAGCCTTGGGGGGGGGGGGTCTTCTTGTCCCTGTCCCTTCATTCTGGCATCTTCACATCCCTTCCTCTGTCTCTCTCTGTCCCATGACTCCCCCAGCCCCCACCACACCATTCTTGCTAATTATAGTTTATTGATCCTCCCCTGTTCACTGCCCCAGGCACCGGGCTCTTCATGTCACCGGCACCTCCCCCCACGCAGCCTGTGTTTCTCGGGGCGAAGTGCTCCCAGTGCTAATCCGGCCGGAGCTGCCGCCTGGCCGAGGCCTGGGAATCTCTCTGGGAGGTGGGCCTGACCCTTCCCCACCGCCCCCAGCCCTCCACCCCCTGGAAGCCAGCGAGGCTGAGCCCAGGGGCAGTTGAAATAATAATCGCGGCAGTAAACAGGTGTTGTCAGTTGCCGCGTGCCAGCGCTGGCAGCCAGTCTCCACAGCCCCAGACCCCTGGGGGAAGGGGGCGTTGGGGGGTTACTACTCTTCGCTGTAAATGAGGCTGGGGGCGCAGGGCTCCCCTGAAGTCACACAGCTGCTAAGTGCGTCGCCGGAGTCTGCCCCCCAAGCCTGCGCGCAGAGATCCCCCGCTGCCCCCCGAAAGGAACAAGACCCTGGTGTGGGGGCCGAGCAGATGGCGCGTTTAAGCGGAAACACACCCAAGATGCTAGTTGAAAAGAATGCACCCTGAGACTAGCGTGACTGCCAGAGTCCCCGCCCATTGCCACCCAGAAAGAGAGGGTCCGGCCAGCTGAGCAGTGCCCCAGCTGCTGAGGGAGACAACCTGGCTCCCGCGCTGTTTACTTCCCAGCCATAAACAGGAAGGCCGTAAAAGGGGCCCCTGTGGTCGCCACTCGGGCTCCTCTCCCCTCCTGTCTTCCTTTTCCTCCTCCTCCAGCGCGAGTCTCCAGGCAGAGGGAGGGTTTCCTTGAGAAGGCTGTACCTCCCTCCCAAGTGCCATTGTCACTTTAAGCTGCTTCCTTTGGGCTGGAAATTCCAACGGTTAAAGTCACTGGGCGTTGGAGAGTAGGGCCAGAGCCGCGGCCAGCCCAGAGAGCTCCAGGACCTGCAGGTGACAGAGACAGACGCGCAGCCACCTCTCCCAATCTCCACTGGCCACCTAACTTTTTAAACTAATGAATAAGCAGAAAGGACCCATTTTTGAAAAGAGAAAACTGCCATTCTAAAAGAAACCTGGAGAGAAAGAGACTAAGATATTGAGAGGTGAGGAGAGAAGGCAAAGATAAGGACAGCACATCTCAAAGAACGTTCTCTGCCACATTCTTTCCCGAGAGATTCTGGAAAAAAGGAGGGTGGGTGTTCCACAGCCGAGCAGGGCTGTGGTCTGGGACACACAGTGCACGGGGTTTCTTAAAGGTTCTGAGAAGTCCTGCAGCAAAGAAATTTGTTTCATTGCACAACCTTTATTTTCCAAATGTTTTTGCTCACAAGATCCCATTTCCACAAATGGTCCGTTTATTCGTATGATGTTTTAAGTCCACCTCTGTGCTTTGGGAACCTGTGGGTGACACACGAGGTCAGACGTTCAGGAGGCTCACTGGTCGCGTCTGACTCAGACTTTCCTCGGCGGAGTCTTGGTGTTGAGGGACACTTGGACACACCCTTTCCTGTCACTGTCCCCACTGGAGAACGAGCCGAGCCCCACAAGACCAACAGCTGAAGACGAGGCGGGGCGGGTGGAAACGCCCTGGCCTCATCAGGGATATACCGGGTGCTGGCCTTCTTTAGGTCCGGGGACATCTCGGGTCTCCAGGAGGCCTTGTGCAGGGACGGCCCCTTCTCTCTGGCTCAGTGACCTCTAGCTGCATCCTGCTCAACCCACCGATCCGCGAGACGTGGTGACAGCAAAGCTTCCAGGTATGCACCGCGGGAGACTGTTCCTGTTTCCTCAAGGAGCATGTGCCGTGAGGGTGACAGCCGCAGGTCAAAATGTGAAGGACCCTAACAGAACATTTTGATGTGACCAAGTCCCGGAAATGTATGTGGCCCTCCCTCCACCCCACCTGGGACCATCCGGGTCCTCGCCATCTCACCGCAGGGAAGCCCTCGGCACTGAGCACCGTCCTGTGTCCACCGCCCCTCAGACCCGGCGTCTCGTCGCCGCAGCACTGGGCCTCGATCGGTTACTAGCTTGAATTTCCAGCATTTTCGTTTTGTTTTGTTTTTTAGTTAAAAGCTGAATGTTTTAAGGCAGTGGTCCCCAACCTTTTTGGCACCAGGGACTAGTTTCATGGAAGGTAATTTTGCCACAGCCTTGGGGTTGGAGACCACAGTTGTAAGGTCTCAAACTGGTGAACCAAATCTACCTTACTGATAACTCAGCCTCCCACTATTCAAAAAAAAGAAGAAAAAGACTTCAATCAATTGACTTCATATTAAAACTCTGGATTTATGGCTTCTATTTAAAAAAAAACCTGAAGATCTGGCAAAAAGAGGCATATATTCCTCTTTTACAACCATCAGCTGGAGCTGAGTATCAGTCGTCAGATGGGACAAACATCTTCAGTTTGATGAAGTCCCCACCATTCCCTAAAGTCACTGAGAAACTAAGACACTGAGCCCCAGTTTTATCACTAACTAGCTGTGTGATCTTGGACAAGTTACTAAACCTCTCTGTGCCTCAATTTTCTCATCTGGAAAGTAGAAACAATAATGGCTCCCAAGTGTATCAGTTAGGTTAAACCAAGTTTGCTGTGGTTAAAAAAAAAAATCTTAGTGAATTACCACGACAAAAGTTTATTTCTCACCCAACTCCAGTCGTTATGCTGGTTGAGACAGAGCAAGGCCAGGAAGGAGGATGCTCTAGTCATCACGACTCAGAGTCCCAGGGCAAAGGAGGGTCCATCTTAGCATTCCATTGTCAATCCAGGGACCACAAAAGCCAGGCGTGGGGAGGGAAGTGGAGAATCACACACCGAAACTTCTACCCGGAAGTAACATGCATCAATTCCGTTCCCATCCCATCGACCAAAGCAAGTCGCCGCTCTTGCCTAACTTCACACGGGGCAGGGAACATCAACAGGCGCCTAACAGGTTCACCGTAAAGCTTCGGCCCCTCTCTTCCGTGGGGCCCTGCCAAGGCCTGTGCCTCATTTAACACTTGTCACGTGGTAGTCTTTTCCTTCAAGAGGGCGCTTCAGATTGGATGCTTTAGGCCCTGCAAAACCCGAATCCCTCTGGCCAGGAACTTTGGTTGAGAACTCTAGTGAACTCCCCACTACCTCGCTGGCTTGAGTCAAGACAGCACCCCGCACTGGGTCCCCACTCTGTCCGCTGACTCTGTCACTGTTAGGACAACAGTGACCACTTACACAGTTCTGCCTCTCACACCGGACACCACACACGTGCGCACACATGCGTGCACACGCACACACACACACACAGAGTAAATTTGCTTGCTAAGGAACTCTCTGACTCATCAGCAAGCCATCACTGACCCGCACCAAGAATCACCATGTGTTGGGTGATCTTTGTCTGTGACCTTGAAGTCCCATCCCTTTTCTGGGCCCCAGTCCCCCAGTCTGCACTTGCGTTCATGGGGTCCAGGGGTGCTCCAGGTGCCTGTCTGCTCCCTGGAGCTGAGTGAGGGGCCCCTGAGGGCTGCGCACAGGTAGGAACGCTTGTGGTGCAAAGAAAGCCAGGGCTGATGAATTATGCAGGCGGCCACCCCTGCAAACCACCCATCTGGGAGGTCAGCCCGTGGACATTGTTTCTCTTGATATTACAGGCCTGTGTGTCTTCGCCCTGAGGCGTCCAAATAAAGCATCCCAGCAGTTCACTTCCGGTGGCCTCATCAAACCCTGCCCCCACCCATTGTCACTGGCTCACAGCTGTGGGTCCTTTCTCTAACAAGCTTTTCTGCTCAGACACAAGAGATGAAAGAAAGATCTCTCTGCTGAAGCAGCCAGCCCTTTGCTTGATGTGTTCTCTTCTGGATTTTTTTTCCTCCTCCTTTGCAGGCTCCCAGTTGCATTTCTCCAAAGGATTCTTCCTATTTGAATGCAAAAGAGAGTAAAAGGCCCCCCCCACACACACATCCTAAATCACTGGGGAAAAAGTACCATTCAAGTCCCCTGACGCATTTGCTGGTGAATGCCTTGGGCAAGGCCCTTAATCCTCTGAGTCTCTGTCCTCACCTGTACGAATGGGGACCCTTGCCCTGCCCAAATCTGAGCCGGCAGGACCCTCACATGGAAGTGCTTTTGTTACGTTGAAAGCACCTTATGGATATAAAAGGGTAGGGAAGAGTGCCCCGCAATGAATCCTGTTTTGATTTCTCTGAATCTGTAGTTTTCTATCCATTAAACGAACCACCACAGATTTAGCAGCTTAAAACAACACACGTTTAATGTCTCACAGTTCTGTAGGTCAGAAGTCGGGGGTCACCTGGGGCCTCCGGTCACAGTGACACAAGGGCAAATCCAGGCTTCAGGCAGCGGGGCTATTACCTGGGGGCTTTGGGG
Organism: Mirza zaza; assembly: GCA_008750895.1. Lineage (NCBI taxonomy): Eukaryota > Metazoa > Chordata > Mammalia > Primates > Cheirogaleidae > Mirza > Mirza zaza. Next base: position 51,358 of record VSMD01128842.1, read on the forward strand.
AGGGACCTGCTTCCAAGTTCAGGACGGTTGTTGACAGAATCCAGTCCCTCGTGGTTGCAGGTCTGGCATCACCATTTCTTTGCTGCTGTCAGCCAGGCTTGGAGCTGCTCTCTGCTTCTCTGAGCTGCCACATGCCTTCTAAAGGGGTCCCCTCTGCCTTCGAAGCCACAGGGGGAATGTCAACTCCTCACTGTTTCAGTCCAGGGCTCACCTGATTGGGTCAGGCCCACCTACATCATCTCTACATTTTAAGGTCACCTTACTTAGGGCTTTAATTACGTCTGCAAAACCCCTTCTCAGCAGTACTTGTGTTAGTGTTTGACTGAATCATCAGAAGAGGAGAGGGCAGTGCATGTTTTGAATTCTGCCAAGCACACAGCAATTCTTAAGCTGTGTTCCACAAAAGTAAGATGATGGTAGACATTCCACAAAGAAATGAGTTTAAGGCTGAACAATTTAGAGAAATGCCGGTTCAAACAGAGTAAGACCAGTTTTTTGGTTTTTTTTTTGCTTGCTTTTCAGTTTAGGACACAGAAGAGTCATGAATATGCCATTATACCTGGAGCCTCTTCAAGATACATACCATTTCCCAAGTTTATTAAACTATAGTATTCTTTTCTGCCAGAATATCTGTTATTCTTTATAACCCAGTTTGAGATACAATTATCAATTTTTGTAAAGGAATGTTAACTATTCGTATAGGCAAAGACCCAGGATGACATACAGGAAATTCACTACATCTTTACACATTTGTTTTTAGAGAATTTTGTATTGATAATTTGCAGTTGACTCATTATCTGTAGGTGCCCTTCAAGGCACCGCTCTGGATGACTAGTGGGTACAAGGAGTCAATCCTCTCCAGCAATGCCAGGGCTCTCCATCCCCCTTGCAGCAAGGGCTAGGCTCAGGGTATCATACCAGTAGCAACCCAAGAGGGCTGCAGTTGACATAGTCTAAGGGTGCCCACTGTCTTGGAGGCCTCGCCCTGCCCAGGACGCAGTTTGCCTCAGGATAAGTCTGAAAGGCCAGAGTGAGGTCCATACCCAGGAGGAAAGTGGGGAGAGAGAGGGTAGCAGTCCTCTTAAACCAGGCACCTTTTATGGCTCTCTGGGCCGAGCCTCTCTGACCAAACCCTAAAGCGGAGAGAAATGCCCCCTCTTGGAAGGTATGTCCCTGCCCGACAGCCCCTTCCTCTGCTGCCTCTTGTCTTCTTCCTGGGACAGGCCTGTCGACACTTCCAGCAACTGTCCCAGGAAAGTGGCCCAGGCCAGCCCTGTGGCCACTCTATGAATTCACCCTGTGCATTTGGAATAGGAAATTGGTGCGAGTTTATAGTATCCCCCTCCAACATCAACTCCAAAATAATTTTTGCCTTCAATCCATTCCTCTGCCATTTGATGCTTGATTTCAAATTATGGTTCATTTTCTCTGGAAGGATCCCCTGGCCATCTTTTTGGGTAAATAGCAAGTATATTCTGTGCACTTTAATAAATTGCAAGCTTGCACTTGCTGGAGGCAAGCAAGTAAACATTTTAATAGTGCAGCAAACTTATCAATGGACTTACCAAAAAAAAAAAGGAAGTGATTTTATTTACCCAGCATGTGTTTCAGAGTATTTTACTACTGGGATCAAATGTCTGCAAAAGATTTTTGAAGCTCAAATTTGACTTTGAGCAATCTCGAAAGGTTTCTATAATGCACACTGCATCGTGTTCTATAAGCAGCCAAGGAGTCTGTCTGCACATGTCTAACTATCCAGTTCAATATCACCATGGTGCCTAAAAGGTTTTTAATATAGATATTAAATATGTCCATATCATCACTTCGGTAAAAGCATGGGCCGTGTTTTTTCCTCTGGGGTCTTCCGAGCTATTTGCTGCTGACACGCACTATTAAAAATAAACCTACCCTGAGGAACTAGCCATTTTACATGGTATTAGGACTAATGTTATCATTTAAGTAGCTGTAGAGATTTGCCAACTACAGAGGCCCCACATAACGATGGAAACATGATCGTGTGAGATAATCTTCTGAGTGGAAATGACTTTCATCATCTGTAATATGTCGTTTAGATGCTTATTTAAGACTTATGCTATTGAACAAATATTGATGCCTTCAACAGAATAAAAAACATCAATGCCATGGCTAGATAATGGATCAGATTCACTTCTAGGGCTTAGGACTTGACTGGGTATGAAACGATATCCCTGTAATCCGTGTAGTGAGTAGGGAAGGAAGGTGGAGAGGAAGGAAGTAGATTCACTTGAATGTGCACAACAACATTATAATGTTTATTACCATTTTACAGGTGAGGAAACTGAAGTTCAGCAAGTTTCCTTAAATTGAAGTTCAAACAAATTCATAGCTAAGATATGACAAAACGGAGATTCGAACATAGTTCTGACACCAAAGTCTGAATATACCATACAAATATTGCCCTCACCCGCCATTCGTAGTGGGACCAAGACTCTGCTTTCTCCACTCTGCCCATAGGGCAGAGATTTCTTATTTAAGTTAGCAATGTAATTTACCATATATTCATCTATTGATGGTTCATTTATTCATCTGCTGATAAATAAATATTTATTGAGCTCCTACTATGCACTAGGCAGGGTTAGGCACAGAGCACACAAAAATGAAAAAAAGGCATAAGTCCCAACCCCAAAGACGCAGCTGGGTATCCACGTGCAGGTCCTCATAGTTTGGTAGAAGTTGGATGTCCACACTGAATGACTGACTACTTGGTAAAGGCAGTGCCCATGTTGTGTGGCTGCATAGTGTTATAACCCTTTTGATAGACTGGATGGGAGCAAGGACCTCTTCAACCCCCATCAAGCACAAAGCATCACAAATGAGATTCTTCCCAATCTTACTGGACTTGGAGCTCCCCCAAAATGCAGACACCATTACTCCATGTACATAACCAGCTTCTGTTTAGTGGTGCTCTGTTACACAGCACCATGGCACCCATCCACTGTCTACTTGGCCCTCGTAACCACCCAGGAAAGTGGCCATCATTAGCCCACTTCACAGATGAGGAAACTGAGGCTCTGTGAGGTAAAGTGATTTATCCAGGGGCAGATGGATGGAATAATGTAGCAAAGTGAGAACCCTGGGCGCCTATCTCTTGACCCTCCTACATACCTATTATGAAGGGTGACGTTATCTGAGAGCCTGCATCCTGCCAGGCCCTTTGAAGCAAGTGCTGTTATTACACCCATTTTAGGGTGAGGAACACGAGACAGAGAGGTGGGGCACTTGCCCAGGTGAGGCAGACACAGAACTTACACCTGAGCCTCTGGCTCCCAACAAGCTCCCAGACACTCTCAGTTGGGCGGTTTCTCTGCAAAAAAGCAAACGTGGTCTCAGTAATGGTGTCCCAGGTCCTCTCCGGTCCTGATGCTGTCATTCTAGGGACCGAATGCTCATGAAAGGCAACATGTTGCAGAGGCTCTCTCTCCCTGTCCCTCTTTCCCTCGCTGGCCTCTCAGACGCCAGGATCCCTGCAGCCTCATAAGATCTGCAGCTAGTGAAAGAGTCCTTTCAAAAACTGATGGGGATCTATTTTTCTATTTACAAAGAAAAATAATTTGCATGAGGGGTGCAGCACGGGGGAGAAAAGGGGCTGAGGGGAGGGCAGCAGGGCTGGTCCTGGGCAAGGCCTGGTGGTGGTGACGGTGGCAGCGTCTGGTTAAGCTGCACAGCTGGCCCGATGGCATTTGGCAAACTTGAGCTGTGTCTCCTTTCTGATCATTTTTACCTGCTGCATTTGCATATGCATATGATATCTGTTATCCTAATTATATCTATTTTCCCAGGTACAGACAGACATAGCCCAGAGGTGGGGTGCCCATTAGCAGATCACACGGGCCTCTACAGCTGTGTTTTGATTAGCAGAAGAGGTTCCTTGGCGTCGGAGAACTGAAATCACCTTGTAGGGTATGACAAGCGCAGCCGAGCGTCTCGCAAGCAAAAATCAGAGGTTTCTCTAAGCAAGGAATGAGAACAACCACAAAGAATTAGAAGGAAAATAACCTTTAATGGTTTCGACTGTGAAAGCTCAGTCTCACTGAAGGCCGCCATGCATCAGACAGCATGGTGCTCCAGGTTCTGCTCAGGCCCACCCTTGTGCCCATCCATGCTTCTAGAAGGAGGAGATGGCAGTGGGAGCCCCAGGAGGAGGTCTGTTCCCCCTTTTCCCAGGCTGGGCTCCAGCAGGGAGGATGTGAAGGTGAGGGACTGAGGATGGCTGGAGGAGGGAACGCGGAGTATTCAGGATCCTGATGCATTCCCACCTGTCTCAAATGACTTGCAAACAATATGCAAATAGTATGCAAATCACTACAAGCCCTCTGTTATACCATGTGGCTCAGGAGCTCCTTTCAGGAGACATGCGGGTATTTTCACATTCAAGTGCTCCATCATGCAGTTGCATGTCCGAGCTCTCTCGACTTCCTGGAGAGGATTGTGCCCCTTTGTTGTAAATGTGGTTTATGCGTCAATTCCTTAGATGCTTATGGGTCAGATTCAGGATTCTAAGTTTGTGAATACTTTGTAATACATGGCATTTCCATAAGCTCTCTCCTATTTGACGCTTGGCAACTCTATAAAGGAGGCTGAGCAGGTTGTATGACCCCTACTGTCCTGGGCATGAAGGCATCAATCAGGTAACTCACCTAAGGTCAAACAGCCAGGCTGCAGCTGAACTCTCCCCTGAGCCCAGGGGCCCTAACTTCAAGTCTGGTGCTATGTACTCCAAACTTCTGACTAAAATCCTGCTGGGAGGGGCAGGGGGAATGGTGGAGAACTAAAGCGGCAAGGAACATCCAGGGGAGGGAATACTCAATCTCCTTCCCCCACTTCTAGAATAGCGGCAGGGTTTCTCACCAGGAGGAAAGGCCACGTTGGAGTGGTCACCAAGGATTTGTGGATTGAAAATACTGATCAGGGGATTATGGTGTGTTTCCAGGTACTTCTGGTTGAGAATTACTCATTAATTCTTTCTTTCCTTTGGCAAATACAGTCATGCATTGCTTAATCATGGAGAGATGTTCTGAGAAGTGCACTGCTGTGTGAATGTCATAGTGTACTCACACACACCTAGATCGGGTGGCCAATAGCCTACTACACACCTAGGCTATAAGGTATAGCCTATTGCTCTTAGGCTGCAAACCTGTACAGTATATTTTGGTACTGAATACTATAGGCAATTGTAACACAATGGTAAGTATTTGAGTATCTAAACACATCTAAATGTAGAAAAGGTACAGTAAAAATATGGTATTATATAATAATATAATCCTATGGGACCACCGTATATGTGGTTCATCATTATATGGTGCGTGACTGTATTTATTGAGGATCTACTATATGCCAGGCCTTGTTCTATGTAGCTGGCAATTGACTGGAGGCAGACAATTATCAGTTGTGTTAGGGGCTATGACAAAAAGAAATTACACTGGGTGACGCCAATTCAGACAGGTGAGTCTCTCTGAGGAAGGGTGTCTAAGCACGCAGCAGCCATGCCCGAGCTGGGGCAGGAGCTGTCCGGGCAGGAGCTGTCCAGGCAGGGCTGCACCGTGGGCAAAGGTTCAGGACCAGGAAAGGCTGTGAGCTTGAGAAAAAGAAAAGACGCAGGCCTGGCTGAAGCTGGCCAGAGTAAAGTTCCAAAGGGCAGACAGTCTGAGATGAATTTGGAAATGGAAGCAGAAAAGAGATTAGGCAGATGTTTAGGTAGCCTTTAAGATACCCCCAAACTCAGTGGCTTACAACCATCGGTTTGGGGTTTTTTAATGAAATAGATTAGAATAGTACTCTACACTGTCACATGTGGTAGTCCTCCAACTGCAGCACGTGTCGGAATCGCGTTGAAGGCCTGGCGAAGCTGGCAGAACTTCTGACGCTGCAGATGTGGAGTGGGCCCGAGCACCTGCGTCCCGAACAAGCCCCAGGAGCGCCACTGCCGCTCTCCTGGACGAGTCTTGACAGCCACTGTGTGAAGAGGGCATCACATATATTACAGTCCAGTTTTGTTCTTTGAAACTCTTATTTTAGTAATATATATGCCCGTGTGTACTGGATCCTGCTGGGAAATGCATTTCTTAAGAGTGGGTTCCAAAAAGTTTGAATGCTCTTGATTTAATGACTTAGGACACTTCTCTAGAAGAGAAATCAACCTTTCAGGCCCCAGTCGACTGTGAGAAATCTTGTGACCTCTCTAAACAAAAATAAACCCATCAATATATGAACGAAAAATAACAATAGATTTTTAAAACTCTAGCTGGAATAGGAAATAAGATTCTCCTGTTGAGGGCCTCGACTTGGCTTTAATTTATGAATATTATCCTACCGAACCTTCAAAAATACCGTGTTGGACTTTGGCACAGAGCCCAGGGTCACAGTCCAGGCTGCCTGCCTCCTGGCTCAGTGGGAGGCGCACTCTGGCTGCTGCGACAACACTTACTTCCCGGCCCTGGTTCCGCCTCCATGGGGCTGCCAAGCTCCGGAAGGTTCAGCAGCATCCGGTCCTCGTGATGTGAGCCCACTTACCTGAGGTGCCCCGCGGCGAGGATGGTTAGCCACACACACCTGCTGATGGCTCCTCTGCAGGTCGGCCCTGTTCTCCCGGAGCTGTGCTGGTGCAGATCTCCAGGGGAAATGGGGGTCCCTCTGTAGCACTTCTCTCATTCTGCCTTGAATGGGGGAGAGTCTGTCCATTCCATCACTCACCTGACTACCTGCGCAGTGCTAGGAGAAGAACTAGGATCCGGGGCATGAAGGATATTCAGACACAGCCCCTACCCTCGAGGAGTCCACACATAGACAACTGCCACCGAGCACGGCAAGCGTGACAGCAGGGGTCCTTGGGAGCCTTGGTGGAGGCTCTGAGCTGAATGCACACCTGTCTCCCCAGCCCGTGCGAGCCTCTTGAGGACAGCGAGTGTGCCGTGCCCATTTCCCAGCTCCATTACCCACCACATCCTGAAAGATCCAGCAGCTTCCTCGGAGAATCCCCCGGAGCAAGTGGTGAGAACACAGAGATCTCTAGTCTCTTTGGAAAACTCCAGGTAGACCCAAGTCCACAGAATCACAAGGAAAATTCCCACCCTCACCCTCAATGGTAGTAGATGACTATGATGCAATCTATGGGGCTTCCCTCCCAGAACTCCTTTCCTAGAAATTGCTCAGTGCTCCCATCTCCCACCTTCTCTGTGGTCACTGAGGGAGTCATCCTTTAAGTCCAGTGTGACTCCCGCAGGTGGCTGGTCCAGGGGCTGGCACCTGAGCCACAGGAGCCAATCAGAGACCTTTCAGGGATCCTTGAAATAAACACTAGAAAAGAGCAACCAATATATCTGAATCAGGCATGAGTGTTAAGGCAGCTCCGTCTCCTGCCAGCAGGGTGTCAGAAGTGAAGCCGCCAGTGCGCCAGTGGACAGGACGGAGCAGACGCTCGGGGAGAAGCAGAACGAGAGGTAGAGCATTGTGATACTACGCGAGCCCCTCTGTCACTGGTTCCTGAGGTCCTGCTGCATCTTTTCTGAGATACTCCAGCATCTTTTTAGTCCTTCTCTTCCACAAACTGTTCAACTTGAGTTTCTGTTGCTTGCAACCATGGCACCCTAACGGTGCAGTACTACTCTGGGAAGTTCATGCAAAATTCCCTGCCTTTGGTGGAGCTTCTTCTCTGCCCAGCCCTCACGCCCACCCCAAACCGAGAGTCACCCATGGATGACGCCATGAGTACACTGGAAGGAAACCAAGTCACAAGCTATGTATAAAAACAATGTTGAAAAATGAAATAAGCCTCTAACGGTAATGGCAGGTGGTTGCTAAGCCCCAGGGCAGGGTGTGTAATAGATGTGTGTTCTGGCCATGGATCAGTGAGATGCTGAAGTCCAGGCTGGGAAGGACAATGAATGAATAATTTATCTTCACTATGTTTATGCTACTGCTATGTAGTAAAAGCATTTATTAGCTAGAGAAAGAGCTAAACTTGATCACAGGTATCAGTATGGTGAATATATCGACTGGCCTGGGTCCTTGTTCTAAGTAAAAGAGGAGTTAAACTTATACATTATTATTTCTCTAGTGGGCCATGGTCAACTCTACAAAATCCAAACCCCCCCTCTGCCATCTGGTACAGGCCATGCCCTTTGGGGCTTGACTCCAGCTCCAGGGTAGATCTGAGCTTAGTCACCTGCCAGTGGCTTAGTGTCGTCGCATGACCCATTCCAGCCAAGGAGACTCAAAGAGACATTTGTGGGAGGCTTCTGAGAAAGTTCTTACCCCTACTTTAGAGAGAGAGAAACAGTTTAAAATCTACTCTCATTGTCCCCCATGTGACATAAACAAAAGCCCTGACGCCTGTGACTGCCACCCTACCAGGAGGGGACAGCCTTTGGATGAGGCTGGCACAGGTCCGTGATGTGGTGGTCAAGGCCCTGGATTAGCCAACACTGAGGATGGGAGCTACTAGGTTTCCGTGCTGTCAGATCTGGCTGAGAGGAGCATCCTGGGAGCAGAGCTCATCCACCAGCGCGCTCCCTGGTCAAAGGAAGAGCAGCTCGGCGATTAGGAGCTTAGACCCTGGAGTATGAGAATTCTGAGCCAGAAAGATCTCAGCTCTGCCACTTGCTGCCTGTATGAAATTGGGCAACTTACCCAAGCTTTTTGAGCATCAGTTTGTTAATCTGTATTGTAGGGACTCGTGGTGGTTATTTGTCAATTTGCAGTATCTAGAATCTAGTCCTCCACCTTCAAAGCTCCTTTTTGCCATCCCCTGATGAAGCAGTCTTAGTGAAAGAAAGAGAAGATAAGACCTCTTTTTCCTGCCCTGACCCAGCCAAATGGCAGGTCTTGGAGTAAGCTCAGCAAATCCTGCCTGAGGGACTCTAGGGAGGGACATGACTGGAAGCTGTGCTGATTGCAGCAGCAGGGGTGGCACCAGGGACAGCCCACAGGCCCTCTGGGGTTCACGGAGTCCCTACCGATTTCCACAGCCATGTGTTCCAGCCTCGGACAACTCTGGAAGCCCCAACATCTTTCCAGTAAACTTCCTCCTTCTAGCAATGCGAGTCAGCTTCTGTTGCTTGCAGCCAAGAGCGCTGGCGGATGAAAAGGGCCTTCTTTGTAAGGCGTTGTGAAGCTCCACTGAGCTCACGCTTGCAAAGCATCCCGCTGAATGCGGGCCACAGAGTCCACGTGTTCGCTCTCGAGGTTAGTGCAGACCCAGACGGCCCTGTGAAGGAGGATCCGAGCCACACACAAGGTTCTGATTGACCAAAAATGGTACACAGAATCCTGGTTGCTGAATTGGCAACTTTCTCCTCTGCGCGTAGACTTTGGCTGCCGGGGTCTCGTGCTGGCCACATTCGCCAGGAATTGGCAACATTTGATGAACACAAGGACGTGGGAGGCACGGGCCATCCAAAAGCCAAAACCAAACAAATAAAAATGTTAAGTGACAATTCTGGCAACAAATTCTCCTTCTTAACCATGGTTGCTAGTCCTGATGTTAAAAGCTCTTTCCAGGGTCTGGACACACAGACGATAGGCGGCTCCCGGAAGTCAGGTGGTGGAGGGACACGGGCAGAGGTCCGGGGCCAGCTCTGGAAGACGGGCCTCCGTCCCAGGGACATGTTCTGTAACTGCCCTGCGGGCCTCTTTAGCACCAAGCATGCTTCGAAGTGGCCGAACCTGCTTCTCACCCAACAGGGGAAGGAGCCAGGTGAGCGAGGTGTGTGCCTGGACTTTGTCATTCGGTGCATGCCAGACACCAGGTGGTCATTGCCGTCAGCCTCAGCCTCATCCCAGCATCGCTTACTCCTCCCTAACACGTACCGAGCCGTCAGCATGCCCAGGGACAGGCTTAGCATTTGACACACGTTAGTTCAGGGAATCCTTCCAGGACCTTATGAGGCCAGGCGCCACTACTCTCATAAACAAACTGAAGCTTAGAGAACTTGGGTGACCTGCCCAGGGTCGTGCAGCTAGTAGGGGACGGAGCCACGATGCAACCCAGGTCTGGCCAGGCCCTCGGCCACGCAGCGACAACCCAGCTGTGTCCTTCCAGGGAAGCCCTGTCCGCCAGACACACACCCACACACCCTGACTCGGACTCCGGCCCGCCTCCTCTCGACGGCACTCCCCCTGCCACCTAACAGCCACAGAGCAGAACTTTTGCTAAAGTGCCTTCGTGTTTTTATTTGGAAGATGGGTTTTATGCCCCGGTTGGGGCTGATGGCAGAGCCTGTCTCTTCCACAGTACAAACTCTTATGTACATGCCATAAAAACGTCCCCTCGGCACTTACAGCAATGCATTGATCATGGCAGTTTAACCTCACGTGCAAAGCCGGAGGGCTGGGTGCACACTCTTTCCTGCGGGTTTGGCCTACAGGCTCTGAGCCTGTAAATCTTCCCTCGCACACCGGGGCTGGGGTGCCAAGGAAAAGGATTATTTATGAATGGGATTCTCGGGTGTTCTGCTGCAGATTAATTGCTTTCAAGCCTATTTAATGGAGGCTCAATGTGTCTATGGCGGAAAAATGAATCATCGCCACCCCACTTGGATGAGGAGGAAAAAATCAGAGGAGGCGTGCGTCTTTCTGAAAGGTGGCCGGACGAGCAGGCCTGGCTGGTGTCTGCAGGGGCACAGAGCGGTGGGGTCTGTGGTTCTGGCCTGCTGCAAGGACCAGCACGTGCACGCTCACCCCAGGCGGGCCTGCACCCACAGCGCCGCCCCACCCCGGCCGGCAGCCCCGACGCTTCCACCACTCGCCTCTCCTTCCAGGGAGGCAGCGACTCAGGTCAATAGGAAGCGCTGGCAGAGGCTCATGCGGGCACTGATGGCGCCCGTCACTGGAATGCAAGGCTGCCGGGACAGGAGGGAGGCCGCGCTCTGTGACGAACATCTCCCGCTCCAGCCTGCTGCAGAGGGACCATCGCCAGGAGGCTGCGTGCCGCCCGCCGGCCACCTGCCCTCCCACTTCCTCCTCAACGTTTCCTTGTGTTGTTCACGAGCTTTTCCCGGGCTCACCGGTGCTGGCCAGGCCACCCCACAGGATCGTTCCACTCCCCATTCCCCTCCCGCGTGTCGGGCACGGGGAACCCTGCTGGGGGCCGCGTCCTGGCTCCCTCCAGGGAAGGTGTCTCGAAGACCCACGCGCTGTCTGTCGAGACCCACTCCAAATTAAGTTCCTTGGGGAAGGCCACACTTCAGCAGTGCTTGCTTATTTTTTGGACAGGAAAAGGCATTATTTTGCCAAACTTAAAGTGCTAATTTTTTTTGTCCCCTCTCCTGTGTTTGGGGGGAAAAAAAACCTGTTCTGGCTGTTGCAGCCAAGGAGGTTGTAAGTACCCTGCCGCCTTTTCCTAGGCGGGCAGTCCGCACCGCGCTCTGTCAGGGCAGGGTGGACGGCGGCCAAAGAACAAGGATCTAGTCCTGCAACAGATGACACAAGCAGACACTGCTGGGGCCCTCTCCCCCTAGCCTCCATACATGAAATGAGTTGGGATGTGAAATCGCCCCCTCACCCCACCCCCACCCCGCAACATCCCTACCACGAAAAGCAGAGGGACAGAGTGAGGGGCTGATGGAGAAGCCCTCGCTGGACTTCAGTTTGAATTCATACCACTAAGAGGCTCTAGGCCTTAAAAATTAGGAAAATAACATAATAATTTTTTTTACTCCTAAGTCAGCTTAGCGAACCCATAGAATAATCCAAGGTGGAACTGGGGAAAGGATTCTCAACAGGAATTACCATCCAAGCCAGAGTTTCTCAACTTCAGCACTATTGACATTTGGGGTGCCACAATTCTTCGTTGTGGGGGGCTGTCCGTGATGTGCAGGATGTTTGACAACCTCCCTGGTCTCTACCCAGTAGGTGCCAGTAGCATCCCCCAGCTGTGACAACCCAAAATGTCTCCAGATATTGCCAAATGTCCCTGGGGGTGGAAGTCGCCCCAGTTGGAAAAAATTGCTCCGAGCAAAAATGGTCTACAGGTAAACACTCCAGGGCCTGCACAATTACTGCCCATGTCACTGGGTTGCTGAGAGAACTAAACGAGATGTGAAAGGACTTCATAAAGCCATCGCCACCATCATCATCATAGCAGCTACCTTTTCTTGAGAGTCTATCTCATGCCAAGCATGTGCCCGGCACTCAACACACACTGACTCTAACAAGCACCAGTGGTTATTAATGCTGGGGCCACAGGCTGGTGACTCAGAGTAGCGGGCAGGCAGAGCCACCATGTTCACCAAATGTGGGCAGGCTGGCTGCCCTCGCCGCCACATGGGGAAGAAACAGAGCACGCGTTTCCTTCCTTCACAGCGATGCCGTCAGCCTGGTGACACTGCTCCACACGGGATGAGCTGCAGAAGTCAGTCATACGCTTATTGGAGAATCACTAGGTGAGGTGACCACTGCCCCACCACTGGCCACGTGCACCCTTGGCACACAAAGAGTGGTCCATAAGCAGCAGCGGCAGCACTCGGAGCTCATCAGACACTCAGGATCTCAGGCTGCACCCTGGACCTTCCAATTCAGAATCATTATCCCAGCAAGATGCCCGGGTTATTTGTGCATGCATAAAAGTCTGAGATGCTGCTCCATAACAACAGCACAGGTTGCTAACATCTGTCACCATTTCTGAGCATGCACAGATGGACTGCGACATCCCTTCTCTCCCTCAATTCATTCTTCCATAAGCATTTATTGAATGCCTACTATGTGTCCCACCCTCGTGGGGCTGACAGTCTGGTGGCCCCTCACCACCTCCTAGGCAGGTGACTGCCGAGGCAGTCACTCTGGTTACATACAAGGAAAATGAAGCTCTACCAGATTAAAAGACTTGGGCCAACTCCTGCTGCTAATACACAGAATAAGAGTTTTAACTCAGTCATCTTTTCCCCAAGTCATGGCTCTTTCTACTGCACCCATACTACTTTTCAACAATACTCGTTGGAGCAAAAATAAGAAGCAGAGGTTCCTGTTTATCCTAACTACTGAATCATACCAAAGGCAGGATGGGGGCTGGAGGTCATTCAGACTGACAGCTGGCATCAGTCACGAACTCACCCAGAATCAGAGGTTCAAAGACAGTTTAATTCACCGGGGTGGAGTGAGATTTGCTAAGCTCTCCATCAGTTTCATCAGTTCCAAATCAAAGGCATTTAAAGACCACCCATAAAAAATACAAAGCAACCACAGCTTCTGAGATTTTTAACAAGTCTACACCCTCAAACTGCATCTTCCTAACGTCTTAAATCTAAATGAAGGTCCAGAATGTGTCCTTGCTGTGAACTCAAAGTTCTACCCCAAAATCCCTCGTCACCTGGGCTTTCTAAAACTGGAAAACTGTTTTGTTATCATTTAGTTTTGTTTTCTCATAAAAAGGTCCCAATTTTAGGCATCGAGCAGCTCCAAAACTCCATGATTCCAGGGAAATCACTTGAGAGCCTCAGTTTTTTCATCTGTAAAATGGAAAACATAGAAACACTTCATAGAGTTCCTAGGGGGATTTACTGAGCTAACGTGTGTACTGTGCTCAGCCCAAGTCCCGGCAAGTGTACATCAAAAGGCAGCCGCCGCATCCCTCCCTCTTTTCTGAAAACTTCCCAGGCGGCTGCTGGGGGCAGGTGGCACTTGATGGGTCTCCTTGGGAGCCCTCCACCATGTGAGACTGAGCGGAGCTGGGAGTGTGAGGGAGGCACAGCCCCACTCGCTTGCAGGGGCTCAACAGCGGGTGCTGCCCTGGCTGCCTGAAACCAAGCTTGCTGCTCTTGGGCACATGCTCAGAGGTGGGCTTTCTGGAATGTTCCAGGGACTAAGAAGACAGCTGTGAAACCCTCCAATGGAGTGTGAAAGTCTGCATGGCCACCTCACACTCTTTGGGTTCATCTGGCTCAGAGAACGCCCCACTACATGAGCCCTAGGTCACCCCTACGACAGAAGCTGAAAATGCCAGACATCATTTTCCAAGCTTCCCTTGCAGCTATGGAGCAGCCACCACGTGCCTCTGACCAAGACTTCAACTGGGGAACCAGGATCTGCAAAGGATCCACTCTGCTGAGAAAGTCACAGGGGTAGGAACGCCGCCAGCAGCCAGAGACTGCAGTGCCCAGTGCTCATGGAGTCGGCAGTGAGATTGTTTCCAGTGGCAATACTGACATCTCCTCAGCAGCTATTCTGGGGTCTGAACCTGCACAGGCTGAGCCTGATTTTCTGGGTCTCCCAAAGAATCTGTGGGTTCCGCAAGTTTTCAGCAAGTTATTTCTCTGTAGAGAGAAGTGTGTGCACACGCACCATCAATCTCCCTCCACTGTGTCCACACAGGTGCTTCTGAACATGAGGTCCTCGGAACACACCCACTGGGGTCAACTATGGTGTGACTAGGGAATTGATGAGAATGCACCTAATCTCCATTCCTAGATTAGAATCTTTGGGGCTACAGTTCAGAAATACGCATTTTACCAAGTCCCCCCTTCCTGTTCTGCATACTCAAGGGCAAAAATCGCTAGTCCATGGTGCCTCCTGACCTTTTCCACACGGACAGTTGTCAGCATCCGTGTGGCTCCTGTGATGAAAGGAAGAAGCTCCTGTGGCCGGAGGCAACTGGCCCCGGAGGACTCTGGCTGCCCGAGGCCCCACCAAGCCACTCTGAGCGCTGCAGCAGCACTCTCTCATGGAACACTGTCTGCCTGGTGGCCACGCTGTTGTGAGGTTCCAGACTATTCCAAGGCTGCTCAAATGGTGGTCCATGGACCGTGTGATCCAGGAATTGTTAATTGATCTGGAACACCACCACTACACAAATTAAACAGTAATAACTGAAAAGTTACTTTGGCAATTTGCCAGACAATTCCAAGTTTGCTGAACCTGTAATACAATGTTGAGGTTACATCTTGTGTGATTCTGTGTTCTATTTCATTTTTTTGTAGTAATATGTTCTTATTGTATTCTCGAAATCTTGGCAGAGTTAACACCTTCTCATCAGTCATATGTCAACACTCAGGTCCCTTCCGCAGAGGACTTCCAAGGCCCATTACACCCTCCATGCCTAAAATACTTACTGGAATGTCACAGGTGCTCAATAAATATTGGTTACGTGAAGGTATGAAAGAATGAGAGAATGAAAGAATGAATGAACGAGGTGAAAGAACACTATAGATTGAACTGTATTTTTTTAAAGTTACATAACCTTTGGTTTTTAAAAATCCCGGAACTCCCTGATAGAATAAAGGCATTTGGAGGGTCATCCGCAGACACTGGGAGCCACAAATAGATCAAGTCAGAGGCCTGGACCGGACAGAGCAGCATGACGTGGAAACCTATTTAACGCAACGGTGAGAAAGCCAGCCTCGGTTATCCCCACCGTGCTGGCTGGCTCCAACGCTCCTACAAATCATCTGAAATGCTAAATCATGTTTCAATCCCTCTGATTGTGGCCACCGGGAACTCTGAAGGACATTCACGCATAATTTACATACTGCCAAGCTCCTAAGAGCCTCTAAATAAAGCCCCCAAGGGCTCCCAGGCACTATTTTTGAGGAAAAGGACATCAAGTGACAGATTAAGTCGAGTCTGCTTTTTTCCCAACACCAGGAAAAAAGAAACCTCCCCCTCCACTTGTTGACATCTGCAAATGTCTCAAACTACATTTGCTGTCAGATGCCTCCCAGGGACGCCGTTATGACATGGAAAGCAGTACACACATGCTATTGTCTCTCTCGTTTTACACAACTCCACTGATAACAGGTATTTTTGCTCAGATTTTCATTCCTTTTCCAGACATAAAAAGTGTTTTAATCTCAAAGCATGAGGGAGGAAGTTTCACAAGGGTGCTTTGCATCCTGCCCACAAATGTTAAATGACATTTGGTCACAGCACAGCTATAATACTTATGATGACGAGCCGGTCACTGCAGCGACCATGAGAGGGTATAAAGCCAGACCCGGCCGACATACACCTCCGAGGGCAGAACAGGCTGAGAGAAAGATTTTCCGTCCTAGCTATCAGACGGGGCTACGGAAAGCTCTATCGCAATGACCACGACTGATTTTTACAATCTGACAAATTGGGAAACAAAAAAGACAGAAAGTGAGGCCTATGACACTGTAAATGGTTCAGACCTTTCAGCGGCCCAAAGAAAAATGGCACCTGTTTTATTGTTTTGTTTTCTGCACAACTCAAAGGAGTATACACAACTAAATATCTGAGCCAAATATTAATAACACAACCCAATGAATACAGGCTGGCACCCGAGCAGTAGGCCACATACGTGTCCACCATGAACCTTCTGAAATAAGGAGGATGATCTGTCCTGGCCCAAATGACTAAAAGGCACAACTGCACAACTGGACTTAGGCTTGTGCATGACTTGCTCTAGTCTCAAATTTAATAGCTGGGGCTGCCTGTTCCAATGTTAGAAATTCCCTGAGGTCAAGAAGTGGTTTTATCCTTCCCACCATACTGTTCCGTTCATCCCCAACACTGAGCCAGGCAATAACACACTCCTGGGAAATAATCTGTTTGATTCAGTACCTGTTAGCAAGCACAGGAATGACAGTGTTTGTCTCCCGGTTATGGCCCCTATGCCTAGCACGCAACAGTGTAGCAAGAATGGATAAATGAATAGAGGGTGGATGCATAGAGAATGATATTTTAACCATATGATATCATTTGATCCTCACAAGAACACTGTGAAGTAATAACAGTAATAGTTAACGCTTACATTGTGCTAATTATATGCCAGCCACTATTCTGAATTCTTCATACATATTAACTCTTTTAACCCTCCAGAACTCTATGAAATAAAGACTATTATTATTTCCACTTAACAGAGGAAGAAACTGTTGGAGGCATATGGAGGTCACACTGCTAGTAGGAGGTGAAACTGACTCCTGGTTAGATGCTCTTAAGCACTATGCTTCTCCTCCATTAGCTACATTTCAGGAAGCAGGAAACAGAGGGCAGCCATGTGAATTTGAACAAGGCTCCCCACCACAGGCACACGAACCTAGGTCTGTGCTCCCTGGAGAGTGTTAAGTGACAGAGCCACAGTCTGCACCCAAATAACCTGACTCTGAGTCTACACTCTCAGCACCCAAGTGACATGTGTGGAATCAAGCTGGTCCCCTGCAAATACGTGTGATCGGTAGAAGAGGTTGTCCACGGGGCTGAGACGATAGGCATTGGGTCGCTCAGCACTACTCTCCCAAACTGGAGATGCCATGGGGCCCAGGAAAGAAAAACAAAACAAACCTGGAAAATGTGGGCTTTACCCCAAAGCTTCTGAAATCATTTTGTTTTGGTTGGAGAAGGAGAAATTTGCTGGCATCTTCGACTGTGCAGTCTCCTAGCATCCATTACAGCTCGAGCAAAGGCCACAGAAAGCCCTGAGCAAAGTTCTTAGCCAAAGTTACAGGCATTACAACCTAAGCAACATTCTGGGAGAGTCTTCTCAGGGACTGGATTTTTACTATGAAATATGTTAAAGAGTCTGGGGGAAGTGGGGTAACCCAGGATGGAAGAGTAGAGGCCAGGACAGAATGAGAATTTATAAACGTGAAGAGGATAAAAGGTTGGAACTAAGCCCTAACATTAGGTGTGGGTTTTGGATTATGGCTTAAGAGATAACTGCTTCTGTAGATAACTGCTTCTGTTTTGAGAAGCCATAAGAAAGCAGGAAGACACAGGTTTGGAGTTGGGAAATGTTAGTCTCTTAAATTTAAAACTCCATGTTAAACTGAATAAGTTGGAGAGAACAGTGTTCTTACTATGGCTAGAGAGATAAAGATAAGAATCAAGAGAAAGAAACTATAGTGCAATAATTAAGAAAACTTAAACTGGGAAAAGGAAGAGAGGAAGAAGAGGTGAGTGGGATATTCCCCCCCTTTTTTTCTCCCTTCCTTTCTCACCACACATGTGGAACTGCAAAGGGTGGGATGCAGGTTTGAACCGAAAGGTTGCACAGGGTTGATGCAGTTCGTTGTGGGGACAGGGTACAGCTACAACTGTGACTCAAACTGCAGCCCCCAAAAGAAACACCTCTCTCCCACAAGCTATATATATGTGTATGTATGTGTGTGTGTGTGTATATATATATATATATCTTTGCTCAAAAGTCAGTAGCCAGAAACCCAGAGAAATATTCCCTATGAATGTCATAGCCCAGCTGAGACTTGTGGAATTTAAATTACCAGTAATGTGACAGGCAGGCCTTGCTCATAGGCAAGTGTCAGCACCCCAGCGCGGTTCTGCAACCACACCTTGCCATTGCGTTTCTATCAAACAGAAACCAAAAGGTGCCCGCGTCCATGAAGACCGATGGGGAGAAGCCGCGCACCAGACTAGGTTTCACTGCACACACAAAAACAAGAAGTTAATCTCTGAGAATTTTTAATCTGTTCTTTAAAAATGGAAGTTTTGCTGTTAAAAAAGTGGCAATCTATAATTAAAAAAGAAAACTTTGTTGCAAGAGATTTGCTAAATTAGTTCATCCTGGAGTGCCGTGGAGAGGTCATTTGAGAGGATCTCCTCTGAATGAAAATGAGTTTCCTGGCGGGCCCCCAGTCCCTTCCAAATGCACACGCTCGCGGTGCGGGACTCCGCAGATCTCACACCTCCTTTCTACAGAAAACATATAAGAACGAATCACTTTTCACTGGATCCTGAAGTCCTACTTCTTGAGCTGGCACGGGAATCTGTGCGCCCTGCCGGGCTTTCTGAACATCCTACTAGTAGGTTCCAAGAATTAGTTACACTCTATTGCATGGTGATGATTTTTTTTTCCACGCTTAGAAAACCGCAAAGGGATTTAACAAAAAGGAAGCAAAGGTTTTCTTTTTATAAATTCGATTAGCCTTTTCCACTTTCTCTACCTCGGGACATTTCCTTTGGGGGGAATTTCATACCAGAGACCCCTTAGCGAGGCACTGTTGCATGCGGGGCGCAGTGAATTTAAGTGCAAGACGCTCGGTGTGGATCGAAGGTGAAAATCACAGGAGCTTGCAGTCGCTAGCGAAGTCAGTTTCCAAACGCCGTGTAGGAAAGGCCCTCCAAGAGAAGAAAAACGAAGTTTGCCGCTGGCAGGCGGTACGGGATTCTAGGCTGGGGCGCGTGCGGGTGGTTACCAAGCCCGCCCTCCGCTTGGCAGGGCTGAATTTCCCGCCCGAGCCGGCGCCGGGGCGCCCGGTCCCCACGCGGCACCCGGCGCCCGTCTGGAGATAGCCCTCTGCGGGGGCGGCCGGACTCGCTCCCGCCCCGCCCGCCCCGCAGAGCCCCGTCTCGCCTCCGGACTAGCAGTTTGCGAGTGAATGCGCCGAGGGCGCACCGAGTCCACTCGGCTAGGGACCGGGGTGCCCACCCGAGCCTGCTCCCCCAGGTCTCGGGTTCGAAGCCGCCCCGGCTTCCGAGGAGAGGTTGGGATTTGAGCGGCAGCAGTTCGGTTAGGAGCGGAGTTTCTGAAACTCTCCAGGAAGCGAAGTCCCGGGGTTTTGGAAAGATAACCAAACCTATGGTGAGCTTTCCAAACTTGGTCTTTGCTTTATGTCATTTTTCCTACCCCCCTCCTCCCGCCACTCAGCCCCAACCCCAAGACAGTCTCCTAAGGGCTAGGGCACAAGCCACCTCAACCCTTCCTCCCCCTTCGCGCCGCCCCCCCCCCCGCCCCGCAACATTCAGACTAGGAAAATACAAATAAACCCCGGGTGGTTAATGCGGGTGCACTCAGGCGCCCCCCGTCCCCAGACACACACACACTCACAGAGCTCACCACCCGCTCTGTCCCACCCACCTCCGGGTAGGGGAGGGACTGGGAACCTGATCTCCGGGCTCCTGCCCCGAACGTTTCCCATCAATAACGTTGATACCATCGATGTGCCTCCTCCCCCGCCCTCGGGGCGCCGCTGCTGCCTTTTCGCCGCTTTTTGCTTGAGTAAGAAAACGAAACCTCCTCTACTGCCCTCCTAGCCTCGGCCAGGGGCCAGCGGGGCCTGGAGCCGGGGGACGAGGGCGCGGGGGACAGGCAGCGCGCGTGGGGACGTCCAACATTTCTGGGGTAGGGTGCCCAACCAGCGCCGGCGGGAGAGGGTCTGGGGCCCAGGGAAGGCCTCGTCCCAGGCCCCATCCCGTACCGGGGTTAAACTGGGCCAGAATAAGATACTTTCGCGGGTGGAAGAACCAGGCCTCAGAGTGGGGAGCCTCAACTGCCCCTACCCTTCCTAGCGGCAGCGATGGAGCGAAGAAGCCCGGAAACCCCTTCGCTGGGAACGGCATTGTGGCCCGCGGCCTTGGGGCACAGCCCTTCTGCCCGGCCATCCCACCACGGACACTCTGGGCTAGGTCTCGGGAAAACCGAGGGGACGTATTGGTCGAAACTAGCATCAACCCCCCAGATGGGAGTTTGCAAAACTCGCCAAGCGCCTCCCCCGGGTGCGGTTCCTCTCGTTCCGCGAGGTCGCGACCCTGACGCAGCTGCTGCCTCACTTCGGGCTACCCACACTCTCAATCGCGGATCGGCCCTAGTGCTCTCGAGGAACCTGCAGGTCCGAACCTTGTCACCCGGATCCCCCAGCAGCTGCTCCCACCCAAGGCTGGGGATGCGCGACCCCACGTAGAGCGCGCAGGTCTCCGGGGTCAGCAGGGCATGGGGAGGGACTCCAGTTGTGGCACCTCGCTCGCCTTCGCTGCCTTCTT
Source organism: Mirza zaza (assembly GCA_008750895.1). Taxonomy (NCBI): domain Eukaryota; kingdom Metazoa; phylum Chordata; class Mammalia; order Primates; family Cheirogaleidae; genus Mirza; species Mirza zaza. The sequence goes on from VSMD01128842.1 coordinate 72,061, forward strand.
TCTGCCCGCTCAAAAATAAAAATTATCCCCCACTCTGTCTCCGTTTTTATTGATTTAATTATTTCTTTGCATCGCGGCAAGCGGAGCCTCACCAGCGCCCTGACACCGCGGCGCCGCGTCAGCGAACCAGTAACTTGGGCCCGAGACAATGGCCCATAATTGATGTATTGCCATCAACAATAAAGACCAATTCTCCTCTCCCCGCCATTGCTACCATCCCCCTCCTCCCATCCCCCTCCTCCACCGCCCCTCTCTTCTCCCCCGGCCACCGAGGGAAAGAAAACAAACAAGAAATTAGCTGAGGACGCCGAGCGCAGAGCGAAACGCCCGCCTCTACGCCGTCGAGGACGCAAAAGAACGAAAAAAGTTATTAAAGTTTGGATCCCCCAATTAATCCGTCTCTCCTTGCCCATTTTTAATTAGACATAGCGAAGCTGCTTTTGCATGTTCATTTCGTTTGGTTGTTTGTTATGGTGTTTTGGGGGGAGGGAAAGCTTTTTTTTTCCTTAATCTTAATCACACATAGAGCAAGTGACGAACACGTGGGAAGCTATTCCCGGGAGCTTCCCGGTGCGCACGCGGCGCGCGGGGAGGAAGCGGTGCGGGACAGCCAGCTCGGCTCGGTTCCTGGCAGCAAGCGGGGCCGGAGGCCCGGACCTTCAAGAAGCCAAGACTGTTAGCGACGGACGCGGGCGGCGGCAAGCGCGGGCGTAACTGGGGAAACGAGTGTGCAAGTGCCCACGGACGCGTTCGCGTGCCTGGGAGAGTGCGGGCTGGTGTGTCTGCCAGGAATCCTGTTTGCGGGACGGGGGTAGGTGCGGGATTTACACGTGTTCCTCTACACGTTCCCGGGGGTCTAGGGGAAGCGAGTCGCTCGCACCCCAGGAGCGCGCAGATCCATCTTTGCCGAGGGATCTCTTTAAATATTCAGTGAGAAATAATGGCATTTGAAGCACCACCTATGGAAACATTATTATCTTCATTCTTCAACATCAGCCCCACTGATAGCTTCGTTTGTCTTTTTATCAAAATCTACTGTACCCAACAGGACCTGGGGAGAAAGGAAGAGCGAGGCGGAGGGGGGGTGTGCGTGTGAGAGCGAGAGAGACTAGAGGGACGAAGAGAGGAAAATAAGAGAGATTGGAAAAAAGGTGAAAAAAGGACGGACAGGGAGAAAGATGAAGGCAGAAGTTATATCAAGGGGAGAAGTCCGCAGATAGACAAGAGAAACATTCGCCCACACACAAAATCTTTAGACATTTAAAAAAGAAAATAAGAAAAGACTGAAGAAGCTCAGAGAAAGAGGAAAGGGTCGCTTAGGGGAGCGCGGCAAGGGTCCGGAGCGCCCGACGCTCTGCTCCGAAGACCGGTGCCCACTTCGCGCGAACCGACCGTGCCCCATCCAGCCTCGTGGGCGCTCCTAAATTGGGACGTCCTCAGGAGCCCTCTCCTCTCCCGATTACGAGATAGGGCAGGGATTGTGTATCCGCACCCCTCCTCCCCCATCACGCCGCCAAAGTTGAGTTTAGCTTAGTCCTTTGGCCACAGGACTTCGGGAACCTTGCAACGCGGAGACCCCGAGGCGCGAGAGGAAAGACAGGCTGAGCGGCGGAGCGCGGCTCAGGTTCGCGGGCGCCTGCCCGGGCACAGGGACGGCGCTCCCGGCTCCCGGCGCTGGCTGGGAGGCTGCGTCCCCGCTCCGGGAGACGGAGATAGAGCGAAAAGTTTGGGCGCCGCGCGCGGCAAGTGCCCGCAAACTGGAGGCGAGCTTCCGCGCCGCCAGGCAGCGGCGGACAGGGACACCCCCACCCACACACACTCCCGGCTCGCCGCCGCCACCTAGACCCCTTAGGCTGGCGGCTGCCCCCTCCCCCTAGGGCATGGAGTCCAGGGTCCCGGGACTGGACTTGTCCAGGACCCGGCTTGGCCCGGCCGGGCCTCCCCAGGCCGGGGGCGGGCTGCTGCGGACCGGGTCAGCAGCGGCCCCTCCCCCGGCCGGAGCTGAACTCGGAGCCCAGGCGGGTCCCCGCTCTCCGCCCGCCCTGGGCTCGGCGGCGCCACCGCCGCCTCCCCGCGGAGTGACGCGCCCTGCAGCCAACCGGGGCAGCCGGGGGGGAGGTCCGGGAGGGGTCCTGGGCGGAGCCGAGCCGCCCCCTTATCCCACGGGCTCGGGGCTGCTTCTCCCGAAAACTTCAGCCCTAATTGTCCTGGGAATGTCCGAGGTAGAGAAAGGGAGCCAGGGAGCAAGCAGGAGGCTGGAGGATCAGGGCCCCTTGGGGGGAGGGGATGGCGTGGCGGAAGAGCTGCCCCTCCCCCCTCCGGTCCCAAACCCATCACGTTCCCAAACCTTTCCTGGATCCTCTTCTCCGCGCCCCCGCGAGCCCGGGATCCAGGGGATGGAGAACTCGGGGCGAAGGAGCGCCGAGCCTGGCGGCGGGCGGGAGGGAGGCCGAGCCGTGGGCGGGAGGCGGACCGGCGTGGGGCTGGCTCTTCCCCACTCGCTTATTTTTTTATGGGGGTGGGGGTGGGGGTGGGGGTGGGCTGTTGCTGGTAGCTCTTAAAGAAACGAAGAAACACTCACGAAGAGGGACGCCCGCCCCCCAAATCCCGCCACGGGACTCCCTCCCCCCGCGGGCCGGCGCGCCTTGCGCCCGAGTTGGGAAGTTCGCAGCGCGCCCGGAGCCCGAGTCCACAGCGCCCGCCGCCCCGCCCCCCCCAGCCCCCCCCCCCCCCCACCCCCACCCCACCCCACCCCCACCCGGGGCGGCTTAATTCCGGGGAGGGCATGCTAATTTGGGTCGGCCCAGCCCGCGATGGGGGGGAGGAGGGAGCGGGGGGCGCCGGCCGGGGCGCCGGGCGCGCAGTGGAGAGGAGGCCGGCCCCGGCGGCCGGGCCGCGGAGTCCCGGGCGGTCGCGAAGAGGGTTAACCCAGTGTCGGGCGGCGCGGCGCGCAGAGCCAGCCCCGCGGCCGGCTTATTGGGCCAGCGCGCGGAGAGACAGCGGGCTGCAGCAAATCACGAACTAATTGATTAAGGCGAGCGGGTTTGAATAGCGCTGGCCCGGTGCCAATCGCCTTTCAAAGAGCCCCTCTATGATTAATCGCAATGCATTATTGATAATCATAATTATAGCAGGACACATGCGCGCTGCGCCCGGGGCCGGGGAGCCGGGGAGGGGGCGGGCGGGCCGGCGGGCGGGGGGAGCCGCCGCCGCCGCCGCCGCTCGATTTCCGTAATTTTGAGAAGATTTTTTTTTAGTAATTTTTTATTCTGCCCCAGCTGATGTTTGAGCCAGCATGTCGCGGAGGAAGCAAGCGAAGCCTCAACATTTCCAGTCCGACCCCGAAGTGGCCTCGCTCCCCCGGCGAGATGGTGAGTGCTCCGGCCCGCGCCGCGGACACACACACTCACGCACTCGCACTCGCGCGCGGGTCCCACGCACACGCGGCCGGCCCCTGCGCCCACCGCCCCGCCGCCGCCGCGCCCCCGCTCGCCTTTTCTACTGGGCGCATTTTGTTTTTCGTTTGAATTTTCAGCTCGCCTTTGCTGGGCTTCCCCCTGCCCTGGGGAAGCGAGCACATCTCCCGGCAGGATCTTCCCGGAGTTGCTGGGTCCTCCCGGGGCAGGAGGGAGGGCATGCTGGCCTTGCTGCTCCGTCCCGGCGTTTCCGGGGAACCGAGCCGCGGCCGAGACCCCGGAGCCCCGGGAGACGCGGGCTCGAGCGGAGGTCGTCCGCGCCCACCCGCGGGGGCTCCTCGCGCTCCCCACGCGGCTCCCGGGGCCCCGGCCGGCCGCGGCGGACCGGCGCGGCTGCCTGCGGGGAGGAAGTTTACTTAGCGCGCCGGGCTGAACTCCGAGCTTGGGGGGGCTCGCTGCGCCGCCCCCAGCCCCAAGCTCACACTCCTCCTCGGCCCGCGCGGCGGAATGGGGTGCCTTTGGGGTTCAGATCTGCAAGAAGGTGGGGACCTGTGTCGGGGCGCCCGCGCCTGACACGCTGGGGTGGCGGCTAGGGTGGAGAGTGTTCCTTGCCGCCGGTCGTTCCTGAGACGGTGCGGGCGGCCTGGGGAGGTGTCGGGTCTGGCTCCCTAAGTTCCTCCCCAATCTTTGCTCCCAACACTCGCACCCTCCGCCCCCCAAAATCTTTACATTCGACTTGCAGCCTCTGCGGATCGTGGTGCTCCACGCTCGCAGATGGGCCGGGGAAGGAGTCTTAGGGTAGCTTTTTAGGGCTTGGGGTGTAAGCAGCCAGAGGAGAATCCCCCTGAAACAGGGGCACTCGCTCTCTCCGCCGGAAGCGACAACTGTGGGTCCCGAAGGGAATGAACAAGTCCAGAACAAAGTTTGTGTGCGGGAGTTAAGGTCGAGAGTGGCGAGAGATCCGGGCAGGGAACTGGGGCTGCCGAGGGAGGACACCTAGAATCCCTCCTTGTCCCCGAAGGTGTTTCCCGTTGGCCGCCGAGCCCGCAGGCCCAGCGCCGGAGGCGATGGAGCGGCGCCCCTGCTCGGCTCCCGGGTCAGCCCTGCACCGTGCTGGCCTCTCGGCTGCCCGAGGACGAGGGGCGACCCCAGCCGGGTTTCCGCGGCTCGGGATACCTCTCTGGATGCCCACGTCCCAGGCGGCATTTCCGGGTGCGGAGGAGAGAGCGGGACCCCAAAGCGTGCCCCTTAGATCCGCACCTCTGTCCCCTGCGCCGCGCGGCCGCCCGGGCCCCGCAGTCCCGGCTCCCTCCCCAGAGGCCTGCCTCTCCGTAGAGGCGGCGCGGAGAAGCTAGGGACCTCTGCCCCCTTTACCCTGGCTCATGGGAAGGGGACTCCTGGCTTGGGGTCCCTGTAAGAAATTGGGAGACTTGAGGCCAGCTAAGAAATTGTTTACAATATTTCCCCCACCCCGCGCGCTCCTAGTACTTTCTCAAGCTTGAAGCCTTACCCAGAGTTTCTGGGATTTCTCAGTCCGCTGAAAAGAGCCTCTGAACTCCGCTTTCCACCCCAAAGGCAAGGGTAAATCGAGGTGAAACTACCCAAGGCCGCAGCAAGGACTCCGAGCATTTTTCCGTGGTTTCCCAGCGGGTTTCTTCTGCTTCTCGCTCCCACACTCATCTTTCCTCAAGTTTCTGCAGAGACCTTTTGCACTGCAACACTGTTCAGGTTAGCAATTTGTATGCGAAATACCAAACTAGAGAGAAGCCAGGGTTTTTTTAGTCTATTTTGTAAATATGTACTGATTTTCTACATTTTCGAAAAAAAAAAAAAAAGAACCTCGGGCTTCGCGGAGAAATGATGCATCCTAGATCTTTGCCTTTCGCCTTCTGGATTTGGAATTTTTAATAGTTAAGCCTTCTCATAAAGCAATAGCATAAAAGGAGTTCACTACCTCTTACCATTATTATTTATTAGTACTATTTTTTTTTAGTTTATTTGAGCTTTGAGGTAAGTTAATTAACAGAATCAAGTTTCTTTTCTTTCTCTTTTCTCTCTTTTCTTTTCTTTCTCTTTCTTCCTTCCTCTGTTTTTTCTTCCCAAAAGTTGGTTCATTGTCCTAAGAAGCAGTAAACTATGTTAGGGACACTCTAGGAAACACCCCTTCCCAGCCCCCTTCCCTCACCTCTCCCCACCCCCTCCTCTTTTTCTTGGGTAGTAATGGTTTTAGGTTATGACTGTTTTTACATGGTTGAACAATAAGTTTGGGAGAAGTTGCCTAGAGGGTAGATTTTGTAATAGGGTTACAGGATTTAGCGTGTTGTAATAATATTAGTACACAAGTAATCCTCCCCAACGCCTGACATGCAGGAAGGCCTAACCTACCCCAGGTCTTTTTATTTGGGAGTAGTCGTGAGATAAATGGAATTGAAAGTTCATGACATCTCAAGGTTAGCTTTTAAAAATCACCTTTTCTGCAGTGAATTCGGCAATCTCATTCTCCTCCCCACACATAACACATGCTTCTAGGAGCTGTGGGTTTTTGTTTTGTTCTGTTTTCTGCATGTTTAAAGGTTGTTCAATTTTTAGAAAGTAAACCCCTCTTCAGACATCATGGTTACTTTTTCTTATGTCTTAAGATGGTCTTAAAATACAGCAAATGAAACATTGAACATACTAAATTAAATCTAGTTTATGCTCTTCTTGTATGCCAGCACCTCAAATTTCAGGACTTCCATGCAGAGTGAGACCAGAAAAGTTGGGAGACGGCAGTTACAGCAGCCTTGAAGGATGGGTGCTAAGGCTGAAAGCAGCCAGGCTGCTGTGTCCCGTGTCCTGTGTCCTGCATGTTGGAGTGTGTGTGCTTACAAAGAAAGCCCCGCCACTCCAAGCAGCCACACTGATAGCTTCATCGGGGCAAGTTCAAAAAAATATAAGAGCACTCACTTAATCTTAGGATGCTGATATTTCATTCTACTTTAGTGTAGCTGTAATGCCAGAAACACTCTAAAATAATATTAAACTTGGTAATTTTTCTGTTTCTTACGAGACCAAGATTGTGGCAAATATGACTTGTCTCTTAAATGATATCAACAAGTCTCGAATTACTTGTAGAAAGATGACTGCCACTGGAAAGGTTGGTTATTCACTGAGATAAATAATCCTGAGGAAAGGGAATATTAGAATCTAATGATTTTGTATGTGGGTCTTTTACTAGAGATTGAGATTTCACCGTGGTGTGTGTGTGTGTGTGTGTTGCGTTGGCTTTTTCCTCCTCTGAAGGTGTTTTTAAGATTCCTATAACTACGTGGTTGGCCCATTCAGGTTCCATTCATTTATTAAGAAAGTATTTTGGTGCTCAGCTTTCTTAAAGAAAAGATAATATTGAAAGAAAAATAAAAATCATGAATTGCAGAAAAAACACTGACTCTCCTATGAAATATCATAAAAATTCCTCTTATTTATATTAATAATGAAATTCTATTATTTAACAATGCAATTTACTCATGTGAGCAGCTTAATAGCACACATTGATTTCTGGGCCCAAAAGGTTAGGGAGAACTATAATTAATTGCTTTTTTTGAAAAACCGACACCTGCAAGATAAGGCAGTTGGAAAGAATTCATGTTTAAATCAGGCCTATTTTAAGTTTGGCATAATGGAAGATTCTGGATGAGAAACTGCAAACTATTTTTTGAAATTGCTTCAGGCTGCAGACACTTCCTAAAATGTTAAAAACACACACACAAACAAGCAAAGTCTAGCTGGGCATGAGATAGTATGTGTGAAAGTGAATCTGTGATGTAGAATGTTTTGTGGTTTATTTTACATCAAGTTTCCCCTATATAATTCATAGGCACAAGTGCCAACTTCGGGTTATTCTTTGGGAGCTTTATTTCTTTTCTTTATACTTTTGGAGGTAGCAAGTTGTTTTTACCACCGGAGTCCTTTAGAAGGCAGAAACACACATTTTTATTGTGGCGATCTCACTGGGACCTTGGGAAGAAACAGGCGGACTGGCTGAGTTTTTTGAAATTGTTAAAAGCTGAGCTCTATGTAGGAAGCAGAACAAATTCCTTCTACAGCCTTAGCTAGGTTTTTCTAAGACATATCTTGGTGCAGATAGCCCTATATTTTAAAACATTCTTCAACTATTAAAACTGAAGTAGTTGAGCGGTTTAGGGAAAGAGATGATAAGTTAACTGGAGAATCGACACCCCTCCCCCCCCAAAAGAAAAAAGTTTGTGTGCCAGGCTTTAGAAACCTAGATGTGTGGAGCTGTTTTAACCTTTGCTAGCCTCCTCCCATGCAAAGGTGACAAGGTCCAGATCATAATATGTCCTTCAGTATCTTCCCAGTGACCCCCAAATTGAGTCTTGCTAGTCACTTAGCAGGAAGTTAGTAGTTTATTTTAGTTTCACCTTATCAGCTTGGCTTCTTTTCCTAACCTTATTCCCCTGTCACCCTCAGATGCCAGACCCCCAAAGGGGAAGATTGACAGGTAGTTCCCATAGCTCAGTTTTACCCTCAAACAACAGGGATTTAGTTTCTTGTGCCTTTGCCAATGTTTATGTAGTCAAAGTTTAGATCTCGCCTTAAGGAGTCTCTCTTTTACGCGTCACTGGAATAGGAAAGCCACAAAGAAGTTTTTGAACAATCCCTTGCAACTGGAACCCCATCTAGTGTTCAGTTTGATTCATCCGTGGGAAAGACATTTTCTCCCTTTCATTTACTGTGTACATTAGGTGGGCTTGGATCACTATTTTAAAAGGAGTGTCTTGTCCGTGTTGTTACTTTCTCAGAGATTTCACTTGTATTCTTCCACGTGAGAATACCCTAATCCTGGCCAGACCACTAAGTGAATTTGCAGGGTACCAGTAAATTTGTTATTTGGTTGCATATCACATAGAGGAAACTTTAGACGTTACAGAAAATATGCACAACATATGTTGTAAGTGTTCAAATTTTCTTTGGAATCTTAAGTTGGAAATTCAGATTCAGGCTTTTCCTAGGTCTATGCAAAAATAAAAATAAAAAAAGATTAAAAATCAATCAATCAAATATGTTTGCAATAGCTTTTCCAAATAGGTCTAAGTAAAGGAATAGCCTGTTAAAATTGTGCACTCCAAAACCACTATCATGAGTTGTTCTATCGAAAAATGTTAATGGGGTCTTAAGGTAATGGTAAGTACAGTGAATATCTTTCTGGGGAGCTCCAAAAAAGAAAACTAAATCGGGTAGAGTAAGGTGGTTGTGTTTGCTTTTTGTTTTTCTGTTTTGTTTTTTTCCTTTCGTGGCTGGCTAAACCTTTCTGTGTGGGGGCATGGTTTTATTTTTATTTTCTCAGTAGACAGATAAGTTGGAACACTTCAATTTTCTCCTTCCAATTCGGTAGTGTTTGGTTCAGATGATGGAAAACTGACAAATTTGAATTAGGCATCAAGTACCTAAACAGTGCAACAGGAACTAAAATATCTGGGATTTTTGTATAAATTTGGTAGAGGCATAAGATCACCCTCTCCCCATCCCAAAAAAGGCCCAGAAAATTTCAAATGTCTTTTTTGTGGGTACATACTTAGAAAACCATTGCTTCTTAAATTTTCTTGTCTGACTAGACCTACAAAATGACTTTAATTCTTTAATTTGTATGCAAAATCCATAGAAAAGGGATTGGAATGTTATTTTCATCGTGGTGCAAGGAACAAGGCAACTGTATTTACTATAATGGGGTCACCAGTTGCAATCCTGTGTAACAGATTATTGAGAAAGATACAAGATAGCAGACAATCAGAAAAATGAATTAGAACGTTCCTGTGTGTGTGTGTGTGTGTGTGTGAGAGAGAGAGAGACAGAGAGAGAGAGAATGTGTGTATCTTAATATAACTTAAAATATTCCGTTTGGTAGTTAAAGATTCAAACTAGTCCTCATGTCTTGTCTTCTTGTTTTTAAGCTGTTTCATTGGAATTTTGTTCAGAATGCAGATAAATTTAAAGTTAAGAATTATTACAGCGTAGCGACACCTGCTTCTGAAATAAATCAAAATAGATACCAGGATTTTGGGGGGTAAGAATGTTCATAAACATCAGGAAATTAAATTAGTTGACTACAGTGAGATCAAATGGCAGCGTATTAAAATGTTGTGAAAATCTAAGCTAAAATATGGGTAACTTTTTAACACAGTCTCTTTCTTAGAACCAAGCAAGCATTTATTTTTAAGTGTCTTTATTTTCCGTCCAGTTAGCATAATCCTAAATATAAAAATATTCAGGTTGAAAAACTTGAAAATTCTCAAGTGAGTTTTCGAGGCTGCACAAATGCAGAATTCAAGTGCAGGAAAGTAATAATCAGTTAAATCCTGTAAAGTAACCTTCCTTTTATTTTCTCTATATATTATGAGAATATCAGATGTTTTCAAGTTATAAAGAATTAAAATGTCCTTTAATCGTGAGCACAGATGTGCTAAATATTTGAAGCAACTACATTGTAATGTGTACAATTGATGAAGTCAGTTTTCTGATTTCCCTTGCTAGTTATTTAGTTCTGAATCTGTCATTATTTGTCTAAGCCCAGCTGACCAAGCAAAACTGTGTTTTAAAGTGGCTTTATGTTTTGATAAATGTGAGCTGGTTGAAAAGTATTTTCCACTGAATGCAGAGCTTAATAGAACATGCTGACATAATAGTTTTAATGCATTTTGTTGAAAATGTGTGAACAAACAGAATAGCTTTTGTTCCTTCATAATTGGCTGTAAAAGTAGATGGAAACATAACCATTACATATGGAAATGTGCAAAGAGAAAGAAATAACATTTCTGTTGAATATATTAGGAATTGCATTTCCTAGTTTAAAATAAGCATCTAAAATGGATGCATCATTTAAAATTGGTTGTCAAAATAAGAAGCTTTAAACAGATTTTTTTGTCACATTATTTTTGTCCCAAGTTAAGCAACATAACTTTAGCAAATTTCATCTAATATTTTGTTTATATAATTTTAAGGCAAGGGTAGAGATAGAAAAAAGTGCTTAAAACAGCACCTTCAACGTGCATAGGAATCCGGTGCCAATTAGGATGATTAAACATTAAATTAAAACTGAATCATTATTGGTATTTTCTGCTACAACTAAGATTTGTTTGCTGTTGTTAATGCATTTTGCACTATACCCTTGTGGAGATTAAAAGATGGGTATTAGGAAAGCTAGCTTGTTAAATATAACTTAGCTACTCAAATAACACTCCCAGTGAATAAAATGTGCATACATTTGGCATACTTTACCAGGAGTTCTAATCAACTTCGGCATCACTCAAGGCAAATAGAGTTAAGGAATTTTCAGAAGGTAGTATTTAGGTATTAATTTTATTTTCTGGAATGCAAATCTACTCAAGCTTTTTTGATGTTTACTACAAAAAAGCAAATGGCTGGCTCTTTTGAGTAGACTCTAAAGTTTACTGAAAAAAGCAACATTTTGATTTTGCATTTATTCATATCTGCAATTACTTTTTTCTCCTACAAGTTTTCTGGGAGATTCAATTTGGAAGTCATGGAAACTACCTATTATCTGATTCAGTTCTGCAGAAAAGCATGCAGGGAGGTAATCCTTGAATTAAACAGTTTTTTTTTTTTTCCACAGCCTTCGTAGATGACCACACACCATTTGTACAACAGAAGTTGGTGCTCCCCATGCTGGGCAAACAATGGGGCGCCATCCTGTCTTTGAATAGGGTGTTAGCTTGGAGTTGGAGATTTTTATGTTTAATTTACAAATGGATCTTAGTGAGAAGACATCTGAGCAACCAGTGGAAACAAACATGAAATAAAGGGATTTTTATAATAAAAGGTTCAGGACAATCTGTTAAACAATTGATAACAGTTAAGAGCAAACTGTTTTTAAAGGCATTCAGACTAAGAGAGTTGCAAAGCATTTGCAAACTCTAAACCAAGAATTATTTTTTAGGGGATGGGGGTACTTCACCTTAACTGCATATCCTTCTTTAAGTTGATACGTAATCAGAAATGTAACTCTCGTGCCAGCTTTTATAGATATAAAGAGCATTTTTGATGAAATATGTAAGAGGCATAACGTTGCCATGTGGAGCATAGTGGCATATATTCCTTGATTAGTAGAATTGTAGCCAGGATTGCATTTTTTTAATTTTAAAAATAAACATGCCATGGGGTGCTACATAGGTGCCAGGCAGGCCTTGTAACGGGTTATGATCATTGTGTTTCTCTTCTTTGTATGTGTGTAGCCTTCCGTTTGCATTCAAGTGAGTCTTGAGCAGAGGTCTGGAGGATTTGCTATTGATGGGACTAAAGTGTGTTTGTCATGGATCAGACTTAGCTCAGGTTGGCGGTAGGGGCTTGAGGTGATTTTCGAGTTGTCAGTCTATAGCTTGGTGATATGCATTTTTTTCCCCCTTGTCAACAACTGATTGGAACCTGAATGACTACAAATTAGTTTAGTGACAGAACAAACTGTCACAGATATCTTTGAATCAGTTGAAAATGAATAAGGTTGACAGAAACTCAAGAGCCTAATAAGTCCCCAGCATGGTTGCCAAACCCTCTCTGCACGAGTAGACAATAAGGTGTATAAAATATTGGAAATCAATATTTCGCTATGGCATTTCATTATGCACCAATGTCTTCCGTTCATAGTATTTTATATTTTGATGAATTATCTGAAGGCTGTGACTCTCTGAGATACCAAATTGATAGTCATTCCTCCATACCCTTAAATATTAATTGTGAACATTCTTAGGTAATACTGATTGGTTTTTAAGGGCTTCGGTTTTGAGTTTTGTATGTAAAAAAAATTGATGGACTTTTTTTTCTTGGCAAGTCATAGGTGACTGTGTGTCCTGGTTCCCCTTCTAACCCTGCACCTTTTGATGTTGTAGGAGACATGGAAAAGGGTCAACCGAGTCGCCCCACTAAGAGCAAGGACGCCCACGTCTGTGGCCGGTGCTGCGCCGAGTTCTTTGAATTATCAGATCTTCTGCTCCACAAGAAGAACTGCACTAAAACTCAATTAGTTCTAATCGTAAATGAAAATCCAGCCTCCCCACCCGAAACCTTCTCCCCCAGCCCCCCTCCCGATAATCCCGAGGAGCAAATGAATGACACCGTCAACAAAACAGATCCAGTAGACTGCAGCGACCTTTCAGAACACGACGGACCCGACAGGGAAGAGTCCATGGAGGTGGAGGCCCCGGCGGCTAACAAAGGCGGCGGCCCCCACGGCAGCGCGGCCCCCGGCTGCAGCAGCAGCCCCTCCCCAGGTACCTCAGCACTCACAACCTCTCTACCTCAACTCGGGGACCTGACGACACTGGGCAACTTCTCCGTGATCAACAGCAACGTCATCATCGAGAACCTGCAGAGCACCAAGGTGGCGGTGGCCCAGTTCTCCCAGGAGGCGAGGTGCGGCGGGGCCCCGGGGGGCAAGCTGGCGGTCCCCGCCCTCATGGAGCAGCTCCTGGCGCTGCAGCAGCAGCAGATCCACCAGCTGCAACTGATCGAACAGATTCGTCACCAAATACTGCTGCTGGCTTCCCAGAACGCAGACTTGCCAGCATCTTCTAGTCCTTCTCAAGGTACTTTACGAACATCTGCCAACCCCTTGTCCACGCTAAGTTCCCATTTATCTCAGCAGCTGGCGGCGGCAGCTGGATTAGCACAGAGCCTCGCCAGCCAGTCTGCCAGCATCGGTGGTGTGAAGCAGCCACCCCCAATCCAGCTACCTCAGAGCACGCCTGGCAGCACCGTCATCCCACCCCACAGTGGCTCTTCTCCGAATATTAACGTGCTGGCGGCCGCAGTCACCACCCCGTCCTCGGAAAAAGTGGCTTCGAGTGCTGGTGCCTCCCATGTCAGCAACCCAGCAGTCTCAGCGTCATCCTCACCAGCTTTTGCAATAAGCAGTTTGTTAAGTCCTGCATCTAATCCACTTCTACCTCAGCCGGCCCCTGCTAACGCCGTTTTCCCCAGCCCTTTGCCCAACATCGGAACAACTGCGGAGGATTTAAACTCCTTGTCTGCCTTGGCCCAGCAAAGAAAAAGCAAGCCACCAAATGTCACTGCCTTCGAAGCGAAAAGTGCTTCCGACGAGGCGTTCTTCAAACACAAGTGCAGGTTCTGCGCGAAGGTCTTCGGGAGCGACAGTGCCTTGCAGATCCACCTGCGCTCGCACACCGGGGAGAGGCCGTTCAAGTGCAACATCTGCGGGAACAGGTTCTCCACCAAGGGGAACCTGAAAGTCCACTTTCAGCGCCACAAAGAGAAATACCCTCACATCCAGATGAACCCCTATCCCGTGCCTGAGCATCTGGACAACATCCCCACCAGCACCGGCATCCCGTATGGCATGTCCATCCCTCCAGAGAAGCCAGTCACCAGCTGGCTGGACACCAAGCCAGTGCTGCCCACTCTGACCACTTCAGTCGGCCTGCCGTTGCCCCCGACCCTCCCCAGCCTCATACCCTTCATCAAGACGGAGGAGCCAGCCCCCATCCCCATCAGCCACTCTGCCGCCAGCCCCCCAGGCTCAGTCAAAAGTGACTCCGGGGTCCCCGAGTCGGCCGTGAGAAACCCGGGTGGGCTCCCAGAGGAAGCTGAAGGGCCCACTCTGCCACCCTCCAGTGGCAGAAGTGAAGAGAGTGGTGCAGTCACCAGCGCAGTCCCAACAGTGGGCAGCAGCACCCTGAGCTCCCCGGGCGCCGACTGCGGCCCAGGCAGCGCCACCACGTTCACCAACCCTCTGTTGCCGCTCATGTCCGAGCAGTTCAAGGCCAAGTTTCCTTTTGGGGGACTCTTGGACTCAGCCCAGGCATCAGAGACGTCCAAGCTTCAGCAACTGGTAGAAAACATTGACAAGAAGGCCACTGACCCCAACGAGTGTGTCATCTGCCACCGGGTCCTCAGCTGTCAAAGCGCCTTGAAGATGCACTACCGGACACACACTGGGGAGAGGCCCTTCAAGTGCAAGATCTGCGGCCGGGCTTTTACCACGAAAGGGAATCTTAAAACCCACTACAGCGTGCATCGCGCGATGCCGCCACTCAGAGTCCAACATTCCTGCCCCATCTGCCAGAAGAAGTTCACCAATGCTGTTGTCCTGCAGCAGCACATCCGAATGCACATGGGCGGCCAGATTCCCAACACCCCAGTCCCCGACAGCTACCCCGAGTCCATGGAGTCTGACACAGGCTCCTTTGATGAGAAAAATTTTGATGACCTAGACAACTTCTCCGATGAAAACATGGAAGACTGTCCCGAGGGCAGCATCCCCGATACGCCCAAGTCTGCGGACGCGTCCCAAGACAGCTTGTCGTCTTCGCCCCTGCCCCTAGAGATGTCGAGCATCGCTGCTTTGGAAAATCAGATGAAGATGATCAGCGCCGGCCTGGCGGAGCAGCTGCAGGCCAGCCTGAAGTCGGTGGAGAATGGCTCTGTCGAGGGGGACGTCCTGACCAATGACTCGTCTTCGGTGGGTGGTGACATGGAGAGCCAGAGTGCAGGCAGCCCGGCCATCTCAGAGTCCACCTCTTCCATGCAGGCTCTGTCCCCGTCCAACAGCACCCAGGACTTCCACAAGTCACCCAGCGTTGAGGAGAAGCCACAGAGAGCCGTCCCAAGCGAGTTTGCCAACGGTTTGTCTCCCACCCCAGTGAATGGCGGGGCTTTGGATTTGACATCGAGTCATGCAGAGAAAATCATCAGAGAAGATTCTTTGGGGATCCTCTTCCCTTTCAGAGACCGGGGTAAATTTAAAAATACTGCTTGCGACATTTGTGGCAAAACATTTGCTTGTCAGAGTGCCTTGGACATTCACTATAGAAGTCATACCAAAGAGAGACCATTTATTTGCACAGTTTGCAATCGTGGCTTTTCCACAAAGGGTAATTTGAAGCAGCACATGTTGACACATCAGATGCGAGATCTACCATCACAGCTCTTCGAGCCCAGTTCCAACCTTGGCCCCAATCAGAACTCTGCAGTGATTCCTGCCAGCTCGTTGTCGTCTCTCATCAAAACAGAGGTCAATGGCTTTGTGCATGTTTCTCCTCAGGACAGTAAGGACACCCCCACCAGTCACGTCCCTTCTGGGCCTCTGTCTTCCTCTGCCACTTCCCCAGTGCTGCTCCCAGCTCTGCCCAGGAGAACTCCCAAACAGCACTACTGCAACACGTGTGGCAAAACCTTCTCCTCGTCGAGCGCCCTGCAGATCCACGAGAGAACTCACACTGGAGAGAAACCCTTTGCTTGCACTATTTGTGGAAGAGCTTTCACAACAAAAGGCAATCTTAAGGTACGGCCTCCATCTGCACCTCACCCCCATCCGCCCTTCCTCACTGTCGCTGGCTGTCGGTAATGCATGCCCCGAGTCACGGGCCCAGACGTTCAGGGAGAGAGTGCTCACGAGGGAACCTGCTGCACGTGGCCGGCTGGGGAGAAACATGGGGGCCTGGGAGGGTCAGGCCCGTGGCAGGGACAAGAGCAGGCTGCAGCTGGCCGCGTGTCAGAGCGCATTGAATAATTTGGTACCTAAGCGAAGCAGCGGCCTCTCTCTGTTGTCTCGCTAAGTGCACCAAATGAATTGCTTTACCTACCAAGTAAGACAGCCTGGTGTTGCCGTGGGGTATTGATTAAAGACCTCCATGTGGCCCGAGAGCTGCCTGGATCACTTAATAATTATGGTTCTGCTCGGCGCATGCATCTATTTCTTATAACCATGCAGTCCAGCACGGTTGGTTTGTCTAAAAACAATAACGTCACTGCTCTGCTAATGGGTATTATGATAATTGATTATACAACATTTCCTACTGATATGTGTTGGAAATAAAGCAAATATGCTTAAGTTCTAGAGCAACAGTTGAGCACTCTTGGTGTGTACATTTTTCTGTTGACAGAGCATTTCTCTGGAGATTGCTGCCAGTAATGCGAGATGAATAATTACTCTCTGGCTTTTCTTTGCGTACACGGGCCCTCCAGTGGGCAATCAGTGAGGGGTACTTTCTTCCTAGCTGAAAAGGACATTTATAGGGTAAAGGGTGTCAGATACAATACTTACCAATGCAATGAGAGTGGACATAACAATTCTAACCCTGAAAGGAGCTATCTGCGACTGACTGGCTTGCTTGAGGCCATTATAAGCTAAATATGGGTAATAAAAAAAGAGTAAGTAAGGCATCTCTGCCCAGGAAGAGGAGAGATGGCCGGGGATGCAGAGAGCGAGCACGTTATTACCAGGGAGGGGAGCGGATGGTGCCTGCTGCCTCTTCCCCTGCCTGTCACGTAATGGGAGTAGACGTTTGGGCCGCCTGCTTTGTCACGTGTTGGGATATGAGTTGAGACAGAGTTACCTGTTAAGCTTCTCTCCCCCTCTCTTCCCCCTCCCCCCTCGGTTTCTCAGGTACACATGGGCACTCACATGTGGAACAGCACCCCTGCGCGACGGGGTCGGCGGCTCTCTGTGGATGGCCCCATGACATTTCTGGGAGGCAACCCCGTCAAGTTCCCAGAAATGTTCCAGAAGGATTTGGCGGCAAGATCAGGAAGTGGGGACCCTTCCAGTTTCTGGAATCAGTATGCAGCAGCGCTCTCCAACGGGCTGGCGGTGAAGGGCAACGAGATCTCCGTCATTCAGAACGGCGGCATCCCTCCAGTTCCTGGAAGCCTGGGCAGCGGGAACAGCTCGCCCATTAGTGGGCTGACAGGGAACCTGGAGAAGCTCCAGAACTCAGAGCCCAGTGCTCCTCTGGCTGGCCTGGAGAAAATGGCAAGCAGTGAGAACGGAACCAACTTCCGCTTCACCCGCTTCGTGGAGGACAGCAAAGAGATCGTCACAAGTTAAAGCGACTGGGGCCGAGACACAGCATTCCTGTTCAGAATGCGACCTGTGGTGGCCTCCTAGTCCTTGCCCCGTGCCCCTGCCTTCTGGTCCCCCAGTTCCATGAACTACAACATTATGAAGACATTCTTTTGTACCTTGTTCAACTTCTAGAGTTCTAAGAAAGCTTATTTATTAGTGATATAACCTTGCTTTGCAAACAGAATGCAAGCGTTAACTTTGGTCTTCTGTATTTTGGACTAAATACTAATTGACTAGAGTGCTGTAAACTTGCTGTAACATTTATGGCAATTGCAAGTTGCCCTGCTAGGCAGTTGTAATCTGGCATTAACTTATTTTCTATATCCAGTTTAATATGAATCTGGTGGTGATGCAATGCCTCAGTGATGCATTAGATCTCTAATAAAGTCTGTATATAAATGTACACTTTGATCCTGCTGGAAAATTTTATCAGCAAACACATTGTCTAATCTTTCAAAACAGATTTAAGGAAAAGAACTGAAAGTACAGACTGAACAGTGTGGTTCTTTGGAAGGTTTGGTTTTTTGATTTTTATTCTAAAATTCAACCTTTTTTGTTTTGTAGAGTTAACCATTTCCGTTTTGAACTGCTATTTGTATTGTGCTTTTTACTTGAGTCGTCCTCAATGTTAATAAGTTTCTGTACAGTAATAAGCACGCAGAATTCTTTAGAGAAAAAAAAAAACAAGTGTTGTTTTGGTAGTTGAAACTGAGACGTAACATTTTGCCTTGTAGGTATATTCACAATAGAAAATGTGTGCTGGAGTTTCACAATGCTGCTAAGTATAGCATCTTGAACAACCTTCAGTGGAGAAAATGTAGATGCTCTTGTATATACAAGAAATATCACTTTCATTAAAATGTACATATGTTCCTTACAAGAGCAAACGCTTCTTCTTGATCAAGAGAGCAGGTATAGTGTTTGTTTATTTTGTATTAGGTATGGAAGAAAAAAAATTGGACTGTTACATGCACTTTCTTGGAAAGTTGAAAGGAAGGGGGGTCCAATTTCTTTAACATTTAATACTTACTAACAACAGAGATACTGTAATTTTACTCAAGTAATCAAATACATTTTTTTTGCAACAGATAAAACAAAATACTGTGTCTGTGTTTTTAGCGTGCATTTCTATTTAGCCAGGCCCCTAAATGTATTTTAGCATTTCCCCGGGTGACAGTAAATTGTGTATGTGAGTGTGTATCTCTCTTTAAATGAGGAATTGTAAAAGGCATACCAGAAACCGGTCTGCATGGGCCTGTGTTTCCTTTTATTTTGAAATTTGGAGGCTCTAGGTATTTTCCCAATATCCATGACTTGTTGGGAATGTATTTTATAGTATTTACACTCGCAACCCCCACCCAGAGGAAACAATGAAATCAAAGGATGCTGGAGGTATCATCCTGACAGGTAAGTTTCCTTAAGCAAGATATTTATGCCAATTTAGATTTCAGTTTGATTTCAACTGTTCTGGTTTCATTTCACTTAATTCAGTCCATTTTTTCAGGAGGCCAAGAGTTTCATTGCTGGGTGTCTGATGCAACCAGGTTATATAATCCGACTCTGAAACTGGCCCTCAACCTGGAGGTCAATATGTCCTTTATTTAATTAGTCTTTTAGGCATTTAGACGCACATGCATATTTGAAAGGAAAAGTCTATTACAAAGGATTTGTGGAGTCGACTTAAACAGTTCTTCATCAAAATTCAATTTGATGCTTTCTGTCTCCCTGTTCTTCTGGGAGGAAATAGGTTTTTCTCCTGAGCACCGTTTTGGGGGCGAGCAAGGCCAATGGGTGGAAGTTGTGTCTAGAAGGGTCTGTGAATGTTTTTTCCCCAGTAGGCGGGCGGTGAACTGCGGTACCCGTGGCAGTGTCCAGGTAAGGGAAAAAGGGTGGAGGTCGCCTTCCAGCCCAAGAAGGAGCTGCGCCTCCCGTTGCTTGTCCTTAGACCCCAACGCTGTGGCTCCAAGGGCGCGCCCGCGCCAGGCCAGCCCCGCGGCCCAGGCCGACGTGCCATGCGGGAGATGGGCGCGACCCTTGCGCAGACGACCGGGGCGGGCTGGGCGCCCCAGGACCCGGGAGGCAGCGATGGGAGTGTGCTGACGTCATGATGCAGAGAAGCATTCTGAGGTCTCAGCACCGAAATCTGGCGAGATTTCTCCGTTTCACCTCTCCAATCCCGATGCCGCCTTTCCCAAGAGTAGGGACCAGGAGTGAAGGCCAGACTTGGCAGCCAGAAGCTCTCCGTCTACACCGGCCAGACCCAGATGTGGCGGTTCGTTGCGGAGACGTCTGCCACCTTCCCGTGGCCCGGCGTGGCGGGAGGGGTGCGGGGGCCGCGCCCCTCCGCGCCCTGGCCGTCCTGGAAGCTAAGCCCGCGCCCGACGAGCCCGGGACACCGGGGAGGGGACCGAGGGCTGCCGGCCACCGCAGGGGCAGCCTCCACAGCGCCCGCCCGCGCCCCGCCGGCCCCTCCCGAGCAGGGCTGCCGCGCCCCGCCGGCCACCCCGCGCCCCCGCCGGCCACCCCGCGCCCCCGCGCCGGCCACCGCGCGCCCCCGCGCCGGCCACCCCGCGCCCCCGCGCCCCGCCGGCCACCCCGCGCCCCCGCGCCGGCCACCCCGCGCCCCTGCGCCCCGCCGGCCACCCCGCGCCCCCGCGCCCCGTGGCGGGGCGGGACGTCCCTGCGCAGCCCGCTCCGCGTGCGCGTCCGCCAGGCGGGCGGCGGGGACCGGGCCGGCCGGCACCTGGTTTCCTTGCCCTCCCTTCGCCGGCCTCCTCCCTTCCAGCGTTTTCTGAAAGGGGGGTCAGGGCAGCAAAAGTAGCTTTGCGTTTAGACAGGTTTTCGGACAACAGAAGCCCTCAGGAAAGGTCTTTCTCTGCCCCTCCTCCCCTTGCCTCCCCTCTGCCCCTCTCCCCCTTGTCCCCGCCCTTCCGTTTATCGATTGGCTATCCTTCTAATCTATTGAGCATTACCTGCCCACCTCCCTTTCCATCGTGTCCCAAACCAGACAGTGCCCTGGGCCCTGCTTCCCCCACAGCGGGAGAAACACGCTCGGCCTGATGGCTCGGCCCAGCAGGCCAGAGATGGATCCCTATTCCTACAGCAACAGGGTTTATTTCTAAGGCGCAGCCTGTGCTCCTGCCGCCCTGCCTGGCCCCCGCGGCACCCCTTCCTTCTTCCCCTGCCCACCCCTTCCTTCTTCCCCTGCCCGCCTGGGTGCACCGTGGGGCGTTGGAATCGCCAGAACCAAACACTCCTTTAAGAAAGGTTGTGGCTGCAGCTAAGCTCACAGAATTTTAAAACTAAACATAATCACTTGGGTGACATTTTTCCCAGTTCTTTTTTTTTTTTCTTCTTCATATGAATTGTTGTAAAAGTACAGAGAAGAATATAACAAACCCCCATCACTCAAAATTTACAAATATTAGCAACATGTCATCCCCCCCCCACGCTGGAGGTTTTTTATTTCCACTAGCTGATATTCCTCTTCTTCCTCTGTGTTGCTGTCATTCTCTCAATCTTTCCCTGTTCTTTCTGCCTTTTCCTGTATTCTTTTGGGTTTTCTTCTTTTTTCCTTCTTCCTTTATCACCACTGCCTCCCCCACCACACACACACACTCACACACACACACACACACACACAGGGGCTTCCTTCTTTCTGGAAAAATACTTGGAAAAGCAGTTTGCTGATTGACAGGGGCCTGGGAAGGAAGAAAGAGCAGAGAGCGAATGACAGACCTGAGCTGTCCAAGGTGACCCTGCCCTTGTCTGGGTGGGAGGGGTGCAGAGATTAAGGGGGGTCCTTGCAGATGAGTTGGCAGTACCTGAAGCTAACTTCGGGCTTTGCATTCTCACATCACAATCTTCACAAGCTAGGTTTATTCAAATGTCTCTTTTGGGGGGAGGGGTTAGTTTTTATAAATTAGGACAAAAGTATTCAAACAGAAAATCCTAAATGATTTGCAGTTGACATAAATTTCTAGCAGTAGATTATTTGCTTATTGTTTTTGGCGTGTTGTGAATGTCAAGAATGAGAGAACTTCAAAAAAAAAAAAGGCTCCCATTCTGTTCAAACTTAGCAGTCCTGTTAAAAAAATAAAGCAGTGGACTCTTTACTAACACACTCCACCCCAATGAAACGAATGTCAGAGGGGGCAGCAAAGTGGGAAAAAACCTAAAGTGGATTTCAAAGGGCTCCACGCTGAAGCGCAATCTGAGATTCACAGAAAAGTGGAGACGGATAAGACAGGAATTAGGTCATCTCGTCCAGACCCCAGGAAATATGTTTAGATCAAAGCCTGCTCTGTTAGAATAAACAAAACAGGACCCATCGGGCCCTACCAATATTTTCATCTCAGTGCTAAGAGCTGCTAATCTAACCAGCTCTATTTGATGAAAGGGGGTAAAAAATTACAACTGTAAAAATGACTAAGTAAAAAATGTCCTCTCGACTATAATAGGAAGATAAAGATTTAGATTTGAGCTAAAAAGTAACAAGATCCAGGCGCAGATCAGCATAGACTTCCTGGAGTTTAGCACTAAGTAAATTATCTAATCCCAGCCCATTGTTCCCTCCCAGCCACCCCCACCCCATGCAATTGAGTATGCCAGATGATTTACATAAAAAAATTGTTAAATTTTAACTGCAGTCTAAGAACATTGCAGGAGGCCTTTTGGGTTCACTTATTTTACGTTCCTTAAGGATCTACCCCCGTTCTGCCCCCCACCAAGCCCACCGTGGCCCACCCCCTGGGCAGTCATCGGGTAGCACGTTGGCCTTTGTTGTTTTGGATGATTCTCTAAGCCCAGTCTTAAAATGTGGTCTCTCTTCCCACTGTAAGGGCAGACGACAGAGGCCCGGCCTGCGTCCTGTAAGCCTGACTTTGGAGCCACACGGTTGGGCAGCGCTGACATTTTAGCAGCTGAGCCGAAGTGCTGTGTGAGGACTGTGTAAGGCTCTCTTTCACCGCAGAGTGGATGGCCTTAAACCAACTTCCAGAGAACATTCGATAGATAGAAACATCCAGAAAAAGGACAGGAAATCCCAGAGAAGGAAAATTCACCCAGGCTAAATCCAGGGTTTGTAGTGCCTTGCCAGGCCTGGTTTCCTCTTAACTGTTTAAACATATGATTTGGCTTCTCTTGGGTTTCTACGGCCATCTGAGCTCAAGTTTAACAAAGACTCACGGCTGCGTGTCAGCTTGGCTGCAGCCCTCTCTGAAGCCAGGGCTGACGGGGGTGGGGAGTGTGACCGGCCTTTATAAACACCACGGGGAACAGACCATCTTCTGTGTGTGGCCCCTGGCTGTCCACCTTGCCCGGGGCAACTCCAGGATCAGCTTTTCCTCATGTTCTGTGGAGGGCTTTGAGGACACCCGAGACTGCTGGAGGCCACGCACAAGTCAACCTTTCTTGTTAGACCCAGGGTGGGACCTCGTCCAGCGAGGCCAGGCTGAATGCTGACACAGTGTGGTCTGTCAGGACATGATACACAGAGACCAGAGGTCACATCATCTTGCTGTAATCACAGATACTTCAGTGTGAGGCCCAGACAGTCACTTGTGAACATGAGTAAACATGCAAGCCTGGTAGACCCCACTCCTGATGTGAGGGGCAGCCTGCAGACCTGCTTTTCTAATCAGAATTTGGGGCACTTCTACGGGTCTTATCTTGCTTATGATTTAAAACAATCCATTGAACAGATGACAAAACCGAGCCCCAGGGAGCAAAGAAGGGACACCTGAACACCAGGAAACCTGGAGCTGCCACTAGCTTGATGGCCGACTTTGGACAGTTGAGGATCATTGCTGGATCCATGGTCCTGCTTTCCCATCTGTCCCGTGAGAGGTTAGACTTCCATCCGCATTTCCTAGCGGCTTCCTTCAGACACTTGTCACATTCCCATCACGTGATTGGAGTACCACCTATACTATTTAATGCCACTATACTTATAATTTAAGTTTACTCTCTCTTTAAAACTTAAGTATATTTATTTTAGAAAGAATGAGAAACTCTCCAATAGTCTTTCTAATCCTGTGCAGGAGAAACCCTTACGGTGCAGAGCAGTTTCACGTCAGTGATGTCCCCAAATCAAAATAATGTGCCCACGTCCTGCTGCTCACTCAGCTGCACCTTTGCCTGCTGCTCTTCTAACCAGCCACCCCAGCTTCAGAGCATGTGAGGTCTGTGGGTCTTTATGAGTTTTATTGAAGCCCCTCTCCCCACCCCTTATTTGTCAACGCACACCCTTGAACTGCTCCAGAGTTTTCCACACAGTGGGTTGTGACCCGTTAGTGTGTTACGCCCTCAGTATAGCAGGCCATCATCAGCATTACTTTTTAATGTAATACAATAGAAAACAGCAGAGTATATCACAAGGTAAGGAGCCTCTTGTGAAACTTTTGTTTCAGTTTTATATATGTGTGCATGGATACGTGTGCACTGGGTCACAGTGATAAATGCAGTGCTTAGCAGGAGTGGGCATCAGAAAATTTGAAATACAAAGACGTGATAAACATTTGAGATGATGGAAATGCTAATAACCCTGATCTGATCATTACACATTATATGTATTGAAACTTTACTATGTACCCCAGGAATATGTACAATTATTATGTTAATTAAAAATTAAAAAATTTTAAAAGCTACAACAATATTAGGAACACATATATGTATAATATTTTTAAGTTTGGAGCCATTGACAAGGCCCTGAAAAATGATTCTCCCCTCTGTTTCTCAGCTGAAGCACAGACCCAGGGGTCTTAGGGAGAGGGCTGGCGGTCGGGGCTGGGGATGGAGAGAGCGGTAAGACAAGGCAGGTAGACAGCACGGTTCCCGCATGCTCTTTGCAATCGCTCATCGCCACGCAGTTTCCTAGCTGCTGCCTCTGCAAGGAAGGCCAGCGGCTGGCTCATGGTGCTAGCTGCGTGTGTCTCTCCCAGGCTGCTTCCACATGGAGGATTTTAATAGCATTTTGTCGTCAAGGGGATTTCTCCTTGAACACACACATGAGTGCAGAAGAGGAAACAAAAACTGTGAGTAGGAAAGCTTAATTACTGCAACAAGCTACAACTGCCCCTTTAAGATCCCTCCCCCATTGGTAATTGGGCCCAGCTCTTGGACAACTAAGATAACATCCCTCCCAAATTCTGCCATTTCTAAGCATCCTTAGTCACCATTACACTAACTATGGGGCTTAGCATAGCGTAATAGTGTAAAGTTCTAAGGAATCATTCCTATAAGAGACCCTTTGGAAACTGCTCTGATAGGGAGTCTGTCTGAGGACCTCAGCAAAGATCATAGCACACACACGAACGTGCACACGCATGCATGCGTTTTCCTAAATGTCCAGAGCTAGCAGTGGCCAGAAAGAAACTTCTTTGGACATACAGAAGTTGGTCTGAGAGTTAGGGCCTGAGGTAATCAGATTATCCCTCTCTATCTGGGTCTGGAAGTGACTTGCCCAGGGTCAGCCTGGGAGTGGAAGCTCAGGATATCACATCTCAGCCTTGACTCTCAGTCCGGCACTTCTTATTTAAATGATAATGAATAGTTATCATGACAGTTCACATTATTGGCATCAGTTCCTCAGCCCTCTTTGGAGTGGCTCCCCGCGTGGGCAGGGGGTTCTTCCCTGCCTCTCTGGGCGTGGCCAGGAGGATGAGGTGGATCCTGTGGTGTGCCAGCTCCGAGTCAGACCTTAGGACGCCTGAGTGTTTCTACTCGTGCCCTTGTGCCTCTGAGAGGAGCATGCCAGCTGGTCTCGGGAAAAGCAGAAGCTCTGTGGGGCAGAGCCTCCCCAGCCAAACCCAACCTGGATCAGCCCGGCCCGGCCAGCCGCAGGCACCTGAGCGGCCGGCTGCGCTGAGCCTGCCCCTGGCAGTGTAGGAATAAATGGTGGCTGTTTCAGGCCACCAGCATGGGCATGCTGTCTTACTTAGCATCATCGAGGCCAGAGTTAACCACTGCAATGAGATGTATTTAGCGATTACAGAGTATCAGACATCATTCCAGATGCTTTACTTGAACGAATTCATTTAATCCCTGTAACAACCACGTGAGGTAGGTGTTATCGTTGAACCCATTTTGTGGATAAGGAAACTAAGGTGCAGAGAAGTTAAGTTAAATGTCTAAGGTCACATACCTGGTAAGCGACAAGAATCTGAACCCAAACAACCTAGCTCCAGAGCACATGTGCCCTGTCACAAACCTTCCGAAGAAACCTGCTCGCAGTCCCTCCCTAGCTAAACCTCAGGCCCAGAGTTACAAAAGAAATAATCTCACCTCTGTATCTTCCCTGTTCTAATGTCCCTTCGATGCTCAGGGATTCACAGGCAAGGGATCTGCTCTCTAAACACCTCCTGCTGCCAGGAGAAGGCTGCCGCCCCAAGTCCTCCCCGTGTGGCATGCAGTGCAGACAGACAGAAGTAGCAGGGAGCCACGATAATCCACAGGCCCACGCGAGTGGGATGCTTTATGCATGTGGTCATCACTATCTGCCCCACAAAGGCCTTGTTAATGCTTAGAGATCAGATTATTTCTGTATCTTTTCCATAGAGGAAATAATCCGTTCACCTGGTAATGTGAGGGGCTTTAGTCCCTCCCCAATGTCTTTTCCTGTCTCGTGGGAAAACAAAACCACTGTGTTCCCTTTTACATTTCATAGACTGTGAGTGGCGCAGTCTTTCGCCAAAGAGGAAAAGTTGCATCTGAATTATGACTGTGAGGAAGTAGTTTGCAGGCATGAGCAGCTAGTATATTTTTGTCTCCATATGAAAGAGATCAATGCAATTCACATTTTCTTACTTGCACAAAGCTAGATTTGAAAATTCCTGGAAAAATCAAGGAAGTGTTTCGAGAAGTTGTTAAAATTTAGGAAATCTGAGATGTGGGCCATGGGGGAGGTGAGAAGTGGTGGGAAGCTTATAGGGTGATCTTTCTTCCTCTCCTAGCACTCACCTTCTGGCTGGCCATCGTGCTAGTGTCCTAGGGGCTGCTGTAATGAAGCAGGAATGAATCGGTCTGGGGGCGGGAAGTCTGAGATCAGGGTGCTGGCAGGGCAGGGCTCTCTCTGAGCCTCCAGGGGATAATCCGGCCCATGCCTTCCTCTGAGCTTCTGGTGCTGCCAGCAATTCTTGGCTTGTGGACACATCAACCTCTGCCATCCATGACAATCTTCTTGTGTGTCTGCACGTCATCTTCCCCCTGTGTCTGTGTGAGTCTCCGCATCTCTTTTCCACATCTCTCCTCCTCTTAGATTAACATCCACTCTGTGGTCCTCCTCTCACCTTGATTACATTTGCAAAGACCCTATTTCCAAATGACGTCCCCTGCACAGGTACTAAGTGAGAGGCTGTCCCAGTAGCCCCGGCAAGACGCAACAAGGATAGAAGAGGAAAAGGAAGGGAGGAAGGAGCTTTGGGTATTTCCCAGCAAACTTTGCAGCCCGGAAAAGCCATGGCTCCCAGAGCTAAAAAGGTGCCCAGAGCCTGCAGGTCACGAGCTGGAGACTCACAGACTGAGTTGGGCCCACAGATGTGTTTTAGTTGGCTCATGCGGAGTAGTGAACAAATTTGCCAACATTTAAAAGTCAAGAGATCTTATATAAAAGTTCAAATTTCAAGATTTTTTTTGTCAATCGTCAGATGATCTGGAGTTCTTGCCTTCCCACGTTGCAACAATGAGCTGGCGCAAAGGCAAGCCTGTCCCCTTCGGAGGGTGCAAGCCTGCTCTCCACTCTCTTCCCTTCCCACCCTGCCTTCTCACTCATCTGCCAGGCGCCAGCCTCTGTGAGGTTTGGCTTTTGCAAGGGAGGAAAGCAAGGCCAAGAGACAGAGGACCTTGCTTTGGAGATGAATGCAAGCACAGACCGGCCCCCCCAGGGCGGGCGGGGTGGAGTGGCAGAATGTAGATACTCAAGGTGAAGAGACAAACAGCAAAGAAGGCAGTGCCTGGCATAGGGTATTTCAGGAGAAGGGCCCCACTAGGAAGCCAACCTTTGGGTTTAAACAGGACCCGGGATTTCCTGCAGAAGTCCTCGCTGGAAAAGCTAGGTAGGAAAAGAACGCACTGGCTTGCAGCTGAGCCTATGGTGGGAGAGACGTTTTGCTGATTGCCTTTTGCATGCTAGTGCTTTGAGCTTCACGAGTACTTTCACATTCACTGTTTCCTTTAACCCTGCAGCAGAGCACACAGTGCTGCTAGTCCCTCTTCACAGGTGAGGAGACTGAGGTCTAGAGACTCTATTGATCTCTCTGGGGTTTTAGAGTTTGTGGCAGGAAACTATTTAAATTCAGGATTTCTCTCTGAAGGGCCAGTGCTCCCACCAAGGAAACATTATTTTAAAAGTTGTGTTTGCCCTCTGGCAAAAAGGCTCTACCACCTTTGTGTTTGGAAGGTTCAGTTCAGGCCCGGTCACAACAAAAACTAAGAAAGGTTAGTTTCTCTGAGAAGGGGATTGAGTTATCTAGGGAGAGCAGTCTCTAATTAGCCACTTACCCAGACCCTTCCTCCCCCCTTCCTCTGCCCTCTCCTCTTCCCTTCTTTCATCAAATGACAACTATTAAACACCTCCCAAGTGCCAGGCAGTTTGTTAAGCATGGGGATTGCCCTCTGGTGCTCACAGGGTGGTGGAGACCACCGTGTAAGCCTACAGAGTACGGTGGAAACTTCTAGAAGTCTGCACACAGAATACTAAACTGTAACCACTACAAAGGAAAAAGGCTCCGGAAAGACTTCTGAGGCCCTGGTTTGCCGGGTGGAGTTCATTCATTCATTCAGCAAATGTTTCGTAAGCACCAACTCTGTGCTGGGCACTGTTCCAGGTGCTGGGATTCATCAGCGATGAAGGCAGAACAAACACTCACCCTCCTGTTGCTGACCCTGCTGCAAAATGGCTGGAAGAGTAATTCGCATGGCTACAGGCAGATACTTTTCTAAAAGCTGTTGTACTGCCCAGGCGGAATATGAATAGATACTGGCCACAGCAAGGACTGCTCTGGAGATATTTACATTCCGCATGATGTGGGCACAGGGCAACGCCACAGCCAGTCAGGTGGGAAGTAAACCAAACCACCAACACCTCTGCACTGAGCTAAATAAGTGATCTCATTTCCTAGGGCTTCTGTTTCTGGAAGTCGGGAGAAGCGGAAAGCCCTCCTGCTGCCGCAGCCCTGGATGCAGGAGAGCCCTCTTCACAAGGCGCCACAGACACCAGCAACCTGAGCGACACGGCCCCAGCCCTGTTCCCAGGGAGGGGTCTTCCCCAGGGAGGTGCCCTTCTCTCCTCCCACCGGGATACCAGGCAAAGATCAGATCCTTTCCACAAGAGACGTCTTTATGACAATACAGGCAGAAAAAGAACACCAGCAGCCCCTGCCCCCAAATAAACAAAGAAAAAGGAAAAAAAACCAAACAAATAAAGATAATGTTCCTTATCTGGGAGTCCTCATTCTCAGTGCGGCATGAACCTGAGCACCCGTGGGTGGGGGCTTGCCATCGCATGGGCGAAGGGGCCGCTGGTGAACGTGGAAAAGTCGCTGGGCTCTGCCCGCAAGCCGCGTTGCGTCACACTCTGGTGTCCTTCCTCACCCAGTGCTGGGAGAAATGGGGCCTTTTCTGATTCTAGTTCCCTTTAACAGAATGCAGCAGTTTGGGAGAAAACAGAGTGTTTATTCTTGAGTTAGGGATGGTTGCTAGAAATAATAGCTGTCGGCTTCAAAGGACAAAGAGATAAAGTTAGGAGCTGTGATCAGTTGAAAGAACCATTTTATTAGAGAGATCCGTAGAGTATGCACCGGGGCTCAGATAAACGTGGTCTTTCTCTGACCACTGAAAGCAAAGAAGCCAGACCTGGCCTAGAATTGGCAAAAGGTGTTGTATAAAAAACAAAAACAAAAATCCATGGGAATTAGAAAAAAGGAGAGAGGGGTGTTTGTAACAGAGTGAAGGACGACAGCAGAGATGATGCCACTGGTGGGATGTGTGAAGTGTTAGGTGGTAGGAGGAAGGGGGCCGTGAATGAGACGTGTGACTGTGAAGGGTGAGTGGAAGAAGTCGCTATTGACTCCATAGTGTTTGTATGTCTTGTTTTTAGGTACCACAATCTCTTTATCTATTCATCTGTTGGTGGTCACTTAAAAATGTAAATGATTCCAAATCTTGGCTATTGTGAATAGTGCAGGAGTGCAGATATTTTTTCAGTATACTGATTTCCCCTCCTATGGATATATACCCAGCAGTGGGATTATTGGGTCATATGGTAGTTCTATTTTTAGTTTTTTTGAGGAACCTCTGTACTGTTTTCCATAGTGGTTGCACTAATTCACACTGCCACCAACAGGGTACAAGGGTTCTCTTTTCTCCACATCCTCACGAGCATTCATTATTGCCTGTCTTTAATAAAAGCCATTTTAACTGAGGTCTTTGTTTTACATATTTTTTAAAAACATGAAACATTAGCACAACATTGTAAATATGTATGCTTAGCTGCATTAAAAAAAAAAAAAAACTTACCCTCTCTTTAAAAATTTTTTTTAATGGTAAAATAAGTTTCAGTGTTTGTTGCCCAGTGGAGTGAACCTTTGTCAAGCCGTAAGTTCGGATTTCAGAGTTTCAGTTCAGACAGTACACGTCATCCAAGGAGGCTAAACATAGGCATAACCTCGTGCAGAGTTTTACGTGGCATTTTTACTGTGACTTCCTAATTCCAGAGAAAAAAAAGATAGTATAATCAGGTATTTTGTTGCTGTCTTATCTTTATCAGCAAAAATCATACAATTTCCATTTTCTTCTCTGTCTAAGGTTTATTATAATATATCACATGCTGGTTTAAATCAGTACTTCTCAAACTTTCTCATGTCCTCAAATCACTGGGAATGTTGTTGAAATGCAGAGGCTGATTCAGCAGATCCAGGGAGGGCCTGAGACTCTGCATTCTGGCAAGCTCCTGGGTGACACTGCTGCTCTTTCTGGCTTCCGGACCACCCTAAGTAGCAAAAATCTGAGTTAGTTCATTCCCTACTTCTGTCCCAGCCACCCCCTCATGTTTTAAGTAAAGTGAATATTCTGGAAATATGGCTCTCAAAATTTCCAGTGCATGAAATTCACCTTGAAAGCTTGTTTTACAACGCAAATTCCAGGGCGCTGGCCCCAAAGATTGTGATTCGCCACTGCCACCCCGCTGTGTGCTAGACCTGAGCCTAGACACAGCAGGGCTGGGCACTCAGGGTCCTGCCACTTCTGGGCCTGGCCTCCAGCTACTCTCTCGCAAAGCTTCGACGGCCTTTCTTCTCTTCTTTGAATGTGCCATGCCCATTCGGTACATTTGGACTTAAAAATTCATCCCTGCAAAACTGCCCCCAGATCGTCCCAATTTCCCCAGGACTCTCTTCCTCTCGTTCTCTAGTTCTCAGCTTAAATGTCACCCTCTCAGAGGTGCCTACCCTGACCACCCAGTCTAAAGTGGCACTTGCTCCCGTATCCTCTCTCTTTTATAACACAGCGCCATGCTATCTTGCCTTCACCGCTCCTATTACTCTCGGGAATTATCTTGTCTACACATTCGTTATTGTTTCACTGTCTGTCTTCCAGGAGAGCAGGGACTCCACCTGCCTGCCCCCCCTACCCCCACTGAGTTCCCGGTACCCACCACAGCGTCAGAGAATCGAATGAATGAAAGAATGAATGAGCACGTCCAGGCTGAGAAGCAAGGTGTAAAATAAAATAAACAATGTCATGAATTCTGGCCTCAGAAACTTAAGACTACAGAGTGAAGCAGATGTGAAGGTTTAATGAGCAAAAGGATCAGATGAGTAGGAAAGGAATGGCCGTGCTTTCTTCAGGGTGCAGAAGAAAATTAAATTAGGAATAGGGGACGGCAGTGTGTCGCAGCTTTTCTCTTCATGTTTATAAGATTCTCTGTCCTTTTTCTGCATCTGGTTTTGAAATCATAAAAATACATGTTTTTTGTAGACAATTTGCAAAAAAACCAGAAATTTAAATGAGAAAAGATAGACTGCATAATCCTACCACCCATAGATAACTATGTTTTTAAGCTTTATGTTTTTCCTTTTAGAATATTTTCAATATTTTCAAATATGGGTCTCTTACACAATACATATATAGCACATATACTTTCATTTTTACTCTTTTATTATCTAGTATTAGAGGATAAGCATAGTCTCATGCCTATAGCATTTTTTAAAACATGTTTTTAATGATTGTTTAATATTTCATTCTATAGATGGAAATCCATAATTTATTTTGTTTATTCTTTTACCCTATGTCCAGAAAAGCACTCTAACTTTGTGCTCTCTTTTAAGTGTAATAAAAATGTCTAATAAATGAATTTTCCCTTAGATTAGAGCAGTGGTTCTAAACTGGGGGTGATTAAACCCCCCAAGAGACATTTGGCTACATCCAGAGACATTTTTTTTTTTTTTTTTTGAGACAGAGTCTCACTTTATTGCCCAGGCTAGAGTGAGTGCCGTGGCGTCAGCCTAGCTCACAGCAACCTCAAACTCCTGGGCTCAAGCGATCCTGCTGCCTCAGCCTCCCAAGCAACTGGGACTACAGGCATGCGCCACCATGCCCGGCTAATTTTTTTTTTTCTATATATATTAGTTGGCCAATTAATTTCTTTCCATTTATAGTAGAGATGGGGTCTCGCTCTTGCTCAGGCTGGTCTCGAACTCCTGAGCTCAAATGATCCGCCCACCTCGGCCTCCCAG
>VSMD01128843.1:0-13083 GCA_008750895.1 Mirza zaza
GTGGGCGGATCATTTGAGCTCAGGAGTTCGAGACCAGCCTGAGCAAGAGCGAGACCCCATCTCTACTATAAACAGAAAGAAATTAATTGGCCGACTAATATATATAGAAAAAATTAGCCGGGCATGGTGGCACATGCCTGTAGTCCCAGCTACTTGGGAGGCTGAGGCAGGAGGATTGCTTGAGCCCAGGAGTTTGAGGTTGCTGTGAGCTAGGCTGACGCCACGGCACTCACTCTAGCCTGGGCAATAAAGTGAGACTCTGTCTCCAAAAAAAAAAAAAAAAAAAAAAGACACTCTAGAAACCACAAATTCTTCAAAATCATATGATTTTATATTAAAACTCAAGGCATCTATGGGTAACCCAGGAGCCTTTTATCTCCAAGGGCTAGAGAGCAAATTTGTAATTCATTTTGACATACTCTCTAACAAGATTATATATAGTTCACCTACTGATAACTCCATATTCCTCCTCCATCTTACTTCTTAATATCTTCACATCTTTTTTTTTTTTTCTTTAGATAGAGACTCACTCTGTTGCCCTGAGTAGAGTGTAATGGCATCATCATAGCTCGCTGCAACCTCAAACTCCTGGGCTCAAGTGATCCTCCTGTTTCAGCCTCCCCAGTTGCTGGGACTACAGGTGCATGCCACCACTCCCAGCTAATTTTTTCTATTTTCAGTAGAGACAGGGTCTTGCTTTTGCTCAGACTGGTTTCGAACTCCTGAGCTCAAGTGATTCTCCCGCCTCGGCCTCTCAGAGTGCTAGGATCACAGGTGTGAGCCACCGTGCCCAGCCCACATCATTCCTATGTCCAATGAGATTGAATCTTATTATCATTAATAAAAAGTCGTCCAGAGAAAGAGATTCTACCACTTTCCTCAGTTATCTACCCATAAGTGGGAAGAGAAAAAGAAAAATAATGGTAAATAAACATAAAGAGCCTGAGGCTTACAGGGGAACAAATGAGAAGGGTGTAGCAAATTCCTGGCTTGCTGTTACACCACAGTCCATTGCCTCCATAAAGGCTTTCAATCTTCCTGTATTGCACTTTTTATCCATAAAATTAAATCAAAATGCTTGTAGAAATGATCTAGCTATTTCATAGTCTTAAAAGTGCCTATAGTTTTTGTGATCTAATTTGAAAACACAAATCTCAAGAAACATTTAGTCTTTTTTCTCTATTCTTCATCTTCAAAAACTATAACACTAAAATCAAGATCTATGGAGATGCATGTCATCTTTACCACCATCTGTGGAAGGAACAAAGGATTTCTAGGTACCACTATTAATAAAATACAAACATATTCCTTTTAAAAGTTCATTCCCACATTGTGGGTCTTAGTCAGTGGTCTAATGGTTGGATTTTTGTTCTATAAGCATAAAATTCTATGCCTATGATTGATGTTATGGGACACATATTAACAATCTTCACAGAGAGACTGAGAGTCCTTCCATAAATAATGGGGAACCTTTCCAAAGACTGAAACATACGTGCAGGGAACAGGAGCAAGTATGATGACATTGTCTATATGCATAGCTTTACTCTTATCTGGTTTCAGATTTCACTTTCTAAAAAATATAGGAGAGGCCATCCTACCACTGTTCTTGAAGACTTCTATGACTTACCTGATAGTATCTGATCTCATGAGGTAGGAAGATGTTTATTTCATGGGGATCTCTAAGGGTATCAACAGCTAAGACCCCAAAGATCCTCATGTGTGCATCCTGAAGAGGCAGAGCCAGGAATGACCCATTATTATCATTCTCAGGACGGGAATGGTTCCAGAAGAAGATGTTCCCATGGTGCTGAACTTGGGGGACATGAATTGGCTCTCCTTCATCCACTACTGTAAAGCTGAGAAAAAAGAATACAAGGATGGGAGAAAGGCACAAGGGATAGATTTAGCTTAAACAATGGGAAAAGATAGATTGATTCTTCATTCACAGTCATTGGCATTAAATGTCATGAGAAGTCAACTCAGATACGATTACCAGTTTGAAGGGTCTGACTTTACAGAAAGATTTAAAGGACAAGCTTAGATCTTAACAGAGAACACATACACAAGTAGGATGCAGGAGACATAACTCATAGAGTAGGCAGAAGTAATTGAGCTGATATTGTGAAGCAGAGTCCCTACATGGCAAATCATTGCCAAAGACTGAGCTCTAGAAATGATCATGTGAAATCACCCAGGACTGGAAGCCCATTGGCCCCTACTCTAGAAGCACTGGTGACTTGAGGCATTTCTCCCTTCACAGCTAACCAGGATTTTCATGCTAGTTTACTTCAGAAAGGGAGCTGTTTTTTTCAGAAGAGTGAAACCAACCTCTTTAAGAAGTTCTTACCTGATTCCCTTCATGTCTCTGTAGAGCACTCTGTTCAGTACCCATGGAGCATCATCTAAGGTACAAGCCACGTTTCTCAATAGAGCATTTCCTCTGTTAGGCAGTAGTAAGTTTTCTTCTAAGAGGGAAATATGAGCACTGATCTTCTTATTTCCATGGGTTTCAGCATCCTAGGGCAAAATGTTTCTGACCATGTATTTGCTGACAGTCAAAGAACTCCCCTTACATGTCTCCCTTCATTAGCCAATTTGTGTATCTGGCCCAGATCATTTCATTTTCCTGAATAGGTAATGCAGATATTACCATTTACAGGCAGTGGGGAAAAAGTTGACACCACAGTTGTCCCCCAAACCTGAGTTTTAGTGAGTAGAATGATTTCTGCTATGCCAACTAGACTGGTTTACTGGACAAACAAAAACATAAAAACCTCTCAAGTCTACTCCAATTTAGAGGTTTAAAACTTGGATCCCTTTGAACTACAGGCAAATTGTTTGGGCTTCACTTAAAAGTATTAATTTTAAGGAACTGGAGCAAGAAGATGCCTTCATTTAACTCCTATTCTTGACCATCTACTGTGATGTGGCTATGAAAAAAAAATACTCTCAGGGAATTTTTAATACACTTTGGATATTTTATCTATGTCATCTCAGGAAAGAATTTCCTGAGGCTCAAGACTGCTGACTTACTAGGACTACCATTTCTAATTAAAATAACTGAAAATTCTCTGTACCTAAAATATTATATTATTATGTGTTAACACATATATCGAACATATCCATAAATTGGGGACATGAAAGACACTTTCCTTGATATTTGTCTCCTCTTTCTATACATTTGGGTTTACTTTTCATGCCTTTTTCTCCTGCCCTATTTCTGCTTTCCACATACAAGATCTGTGGAGTAATTTATAAACATGTAGTGAGAGTTCTCTTAGGGTATCACAGATCTCTGAAGCAAGTTTGAGTAATACTTCTTTTTCTTGACTGTTCTCCTGGTCCTGGTGTACCATTTCCAGCTACATTAGAAAATCCAGCCATTCAGGAGATGATTTCATTTGAGCAAGTGTTGCTATTTAGCTGAGATGACTGGAGCAGGTTGCCTGGATCAATGGAATCTGTGATATATGTAGAAGGCTGCTGTGCTGTTTCTGTGTGGGAGGAGCAGGAATCTGGGAGTTTCTGAAGAGATGGAAAGGCTGTGGGTAGTGGCCCCCCTAGGGCCATGTGTTCTAAGTGACAGGATTCTGTAATAGTCTCAGGTTGCTTCTAGGCAGTACTGTGAAATATTGTGTGATGTTGGATTCTACTTTATATTTATAATTTAAATAGTTCCTTTTTAAAACAAGTCCCAAATATCATGTATGGAAGTGGAACTTGAACTGCTTGCACGTCTCTTTATTAGTATTTTTCATTATCAGTCTATTGTCTATTCCAGGTTTATTTGACCCTCAGCACAAATGAAAGTAGAAATTCCAAGACATCTTTTCTACAACTGTCTTTTCTACCTTTCCTCTCTGCTTTGATCTTACCAACCAGCAATCATTCCAGCTGCATCTCTCCTAGGCATTGGGGCATTTGTAAAGTACTGGAGTGAACAAGACATCTACAGTAGCACCTGGTGATTTTTCAAGAGAATTCAGGATGCTCCTCTTTTGCAACCATTGAACATCACCTACTGTGAGGAGATGTTTCCTCTTACATATTACTTTAGAAAACATACCTGGGTGAGGGCCCTAAAGGTCTCTGTATACACTGGCTCGAGGGACACTCCACTTGTCTGTGCTGCACATTGGATCCGGTGTAGCCATTTCCGTCTGGCACTATTCCTCAGATTATCAACATGGCTCCTGTGTAGACTATTCATCAGAAACTCCACTACACTTTCCAGAACTTCATCTTCATTGCCCCTGAGTTCAGATACAACCAATTCTATGTATTTCTGAAATTGTTTCGAAGACAACCTTATTTCGTGACCAGAGCGTGGTTTTGGAAATTGGATGTGTAGTTTAGCTAAAAAAAAAAAACACAAAACCAACCAAAAGTTCATTTATCAGCGGGGGAAATTTTTATTCTCCTCTTACAGCAAAATGAAGCCCTTGACGACTGCTCTCTTGGAAAACCAGGTATGTCAACGGCATCTCTGAACCCAGTAGAATATTTTACAATGGCTTCTTATGCTGAATTCAATATGACTCCTGTGTCATCTTCTTTGTTTTTGTTCTGTTTTGTTTTAATTCTATCACTCAGCCTGGTGAAACCTCAGGGTCTACTTTGACTCCTCCCTACCTTTTGCCTTCCATATCCTATAAACCACTTAATCCTAACCTGTTACTCTTTGGCAATATGGCCACTCCTTGTGGCCACGCCTCTCTGTTCCTACTTTCATAACCCCAAGCCAGCTTTTATCACTTTATAGCTGACTTGCCAATAGTAAATGCTCAATATATGTTTGTAAAATTAAAACATGACTTGCATTATGCAATTCCCTGATTCGAAGTCTTACCATATTTGAATGCAGTCTATTTCCAATCATATTTTCCCTTAATACCATATAGGCGTTATCTGTTTCTCTATGCCCATTCTTCTCACAGTTCCTGACTATGCCTTGCATACTTCTGCATCCGCACTTCCTTTTATTTTTTTAATTGTATAATCATGAATCTGTTAATACTACCAAACCCGAACATTACCAGTAACTTATATCTTCCTCTGCTTCCCCACACCCCCATCAATATCCTAAAATTTGGCCTTATCTTTCCCTTGCTTTTTCTTTTCCCACTATTGTTATAGTTATGTAACAATATAATGCATGCACACACACATACACACACATACACACACATTGTTGACTTTAAACAATATGTGCTTTAGTTTTGCCTGTTTGTAAATGTAGTTTTCTAGAACTTGCTTTTTTATTCAATATTATGCTCCCATATCCATCCATGTTGTTTCTGTAGCTGTGACTTATTCGTTTTCACCACTGTGTGTTATTATGTGAGTATACCATTACTAATATATTTATTTCCCTAGCAATGGGTGTTCAGGTTGTTTTCAATATTTTGCTATTATTAACAATGTTATAAGCATTTTGTACATGTCTCCTGGTGCATATATGCAAGTTTCTTTGGTATTTGCTATAAATTAATGAATCATAGGGTATGCACTCTTCCCCTTTGAAGTATAGTTCAAACTCCCTCCTTCCTCAAGAAGGCTTCCACCATGATTTTCCCTTCTCCTGAAAGACAATAGCATACATTCCACACCATTTATTTGACAATGAACAAATAGTAATACTCTCTTGTACTATAGTCATCATATGTAAGCGTCCCATTTCTGTAGTTGAACATTTATTGATTTTTGCTCTTTAGCATCCACTCATGTTTCTCTTGGTACTTGTAGCTCCAATTTTGCTCTGGAGAAATCACTCCACTCCCATCTCAGTTCTTGTGTGTGAGTGGAGTTCCACTTGTGGTTCTAGAGGTGGAGTATGAGTCTCAGGCTTAAGCCAGTCAGGACATTCTATTCCTCCAGTCAGAGTGGCTGGTTTAGCACTGACTCATGTCAGACTTTTATGCTTGAATCATTAGGAAGATGACACTTTCCTTTTTATTCCCATTGAACCTGAATGAACCTGGGAGGATGTGAAACTGGACCTGGTCACACAAGAGGAGAGGTTGTATGACAATAGAGCTACAACATAGAAAATAGCAGGGCCAGACTGAAAGCAAGAGCAAGAGAAAGAACCAGACATCTGTCCTAATGTCATTATTTGAATTCCCAAATCTAATTGTGTCCTGAACTAGCACTGGACTTTCTCATTGCATGAACCAATACATTCCTTTTTTGCTTAACCATGTTGGGTTGGGTTTTCTATTACTTGAGCCAAAACAGTCCTAATTATATAGTCTTCAATTGGGTTAAAACCTGTGGGCTCTTCCCTTCTATTTTTCTTCCTTTTTTCTTCTTTTCATTCCGTTGCCCTCTTGAACAATTTTGTCCTAACATCACTAGGTGGGGCAGAGTAAGGTAAGCATCTGCTTGTGGTCAGTGGAAGCCATGGTGGCACAGAGCAGGGTATGAGAGTTTAAATGGGTTAAAGAGGGCATTTGTACAGGGATGGCTTGGCATGGGTTGTCTGAGCCTGAGCAGGATGAGGAAGGGTATCCATGTGGAAGGGCAACCTTTGGCTCATGTGGATAAAGAAGGTGGCCCTACAGAGAGGTGGTTTAGATTGGAGTATCAGAACCTAAGCAGGATGAAGAGGGCATCCATATGGGGTATTTAACCCTAAACAACATGAGGGCATCCAAATGGAGGGACAGTCTGGTCTGAGAAGTCACAGCCTAAACAGGGAGAGAAGGGTGTCTATGCGGAGGGGCTGTCCAGCATGCAGAAACAGAGCCCAAGCAAAGTGAAGAGGAATTCCAGACAGGGGGTCAGCTCAGCACAAGGAGTCAGAGCCTGAGTGGATTGAGGAGGGCATCTATGTGAAAAGGTACCTTGGCAGGCAGTGTTAGAACCTAAGCAGTATGTAAAGGGCATCCACTTGGAATGATCTGGTGTGAGATGTCAGAGCTTAAGCACAGTGAGAAAGGCAACCATTTGGGAAGGATAGCTTAGCATTGAGTGTTGGAAGAAGGAAATCAATGTGAGAGAGAGGACAGTAGTAGTGAGAAGAGATTAATTCCATATAGAACTAATGGATTGATTGGGGGATTGACCAAATAAACAAATATATTTAGGATACTACAAGCCAGAGAGAAGGCAGCTGCAGAATGGAGAGGGAGAAAACAAGAATGAATCCTGTTATGTTGGATTAGACTTGGAGGTATCAGTGTGAACTCATGTTTTTTGTTATTAATAGACAGAAAGATATGCACAGATGTAAATGTGTACATACATGCATATACATATGCAGACACACACACACAGAGACACACACATTCCCTACATCTGTCCACTGAGAAACCTAGGAGCAGAGACCTGTGAGCAGTGAGAACATAGAGAACCCAGATGTTGGCTTATAACTACTATTCTCCACTAAGAGAAACCAGATTTTGTTGAGGAAATGGATGATTACAGGGTGAAATCAGGAAAAGTATAAAATGAACCCAGAAGATCTCATTGTGCCAGAAAGCAAGGAAGTGCTCAAAGAATGATGGATACATATTAAAGGGATACAGGAAACTGGCAGTCTCTTATAAAGCTAAATATATACCTACCCTGTGGCCCAAAAATTCCACTCCTAAGTATTTACTAATAAGAAATGAAAACATATATCCACAAAAAGATTTGTATAAGATTGCTCAGAGTAGCTTTATGCATAATAGCTAAGAGCTGGAAACATACCAAGTGTCCATCAATTGGAAAATGGATAAACTAACTATGGTATATTCATACAATGGAATAGTACTCAGTAGTAAAAAGAAGCAAGTTGCTGATACATGCAACAACATGTAAGAATCTCAAGAAAAATTATGCTAAATGAAAGAAGACTTACACAAAAGAGTACATACTATATTATTGTATTTTTATGACATTCTAGAAGAGGTAAACTAATCTATGGTGGAAAACAACCAGAGAAGGGGTTGCCTTGGGGACTGGGTGGTGGGGATTGAATGAGAAAGGGGCATAAGGGAATTTTTGTTCTATTAATATATCTTGATAAGGGTATGGAGTACACAGATCATGCATTTGCCAAAACTCAGCAAAAGTACCCTTACAATTTGTTATCTCATTTTATGGAAATTGTATCTCAAAAAAGGAGAAAACCTGTTAACAAATACTGAACTCTAATTAA
Source organism: Mirza zaza (assembly GCA_008750895.1). Lineage (NCBI taxonomy): Eukaryota > Metazoa > Chordata > Mammalia > Primates > Cheirogaleidae > Mirza > Mirza zaza. The sequence goes on from VSMD01128843.1 coordinate 8,147, forward strand.
TGATATGTATGCTGAAGTATTTAGGGAGAAGTATATTAATATCTATAATTTACTTTAAAATGCACCAAAAATAAGAGCAGTAGATGGAAGAACAAAGGGATGGAGAGATGACTAGATGGATAATCCAAAAAAGTACAGTAAATTGTTAATGGTAGAATCTAGGTGGTGGGTATATAGGTGCTCACTGCAAAATTCATTCAGCTTTGCTGTATGTTTGAAGGTTCTCATAATATAATGTTGGGAGTGGGGATGAGAGGACACAGGAGTCAGACTGAAAGGACTCCCTTGTCTAAATCTGGGACAATATGAACATCAATACAAATAAAGATAGCATTGAATTATAACCCAGTGAGTAAAATAGGAAACCATGAATACATACTGTTATAAATGAATAAATGAAAAGTTTGACAAAAAAGGGAAGAATTATTTATATGGTTTCAAAGCACACCCACAAAATACTTATTAATTACAAAGGGAAAAAGAGTAACTTTAAAGTGGAGAGGCCTGACATATCGTCCTAATCAACTGGTCAAAGTTATTATCATGGGACTTCTGATAGGATTCAATGAGAACACGGCATTGCTCTTGTGATATACTCCTGTCAAAGATTGATAACATGAATGTAATAATGGGGAAACATGAGGAAACAAACCTAAATAAAGGATATGCTACAAACAACCAGCCTACGATCTCCAAAAGTGTCAAAGTCATGGAAATCAGGGAATGTCTGAGGAGTTTCTTAGAGATTCCTTATCTCCAGAGTTCCAGAGTGAAGAAATAGCAACAGTAGTTCTACGCTAGCTACTTGTCCAGTTTTCAGTTTCTTTAAAAAACACTTTGCGTGCTTCTCAATGAGACTTTTAAATAAATACACTAATGTTCAAGATTTCTGGAATTTTGTGAAACTCATCACCAAAATGTGTGGGTTTTTTTTTTTTTTTTTGGTGTTTTGTTTTAAAATAAATGTTTAATTTTTTCTAGCTGCATTTTTTGCTTTTGTTATTTTTATTTTTTAATTTTTCTTTTTAAGAGATGAAGTCTCACTATGTGCCCAGGCTGGAGTGCAGTGTCTATTCACAGGTGAGATCCCTCTACTAATCAGCACAGGTGTTTCGATCTGTTCTTTTCCAACTGGGCTGGGTTACCCTTCCTTAGGCAACTTGGTAGTCTCTTGCTGCCTGGAAGTCACCATATTGATGCTGAACTTAGTATGGACACCTCATCAATGGCATAGCACACTACATCCCAGAACTCCTGGGCTCAAGGAATCCTCCCATCTTAGCCTCCTGCATAGCTGGGACTACAGGTGCATGCTAGCATACTCACCTATTATTATTTTTAATTGACACATAATAATTGTACATATGTATGGGGTACGGTGTGATATTTTGATACGTGTATACAATGAGTAATGATCTAACTCCTTCATTTTACAAACAAGGAGACCTGGGTCTATGGAGGTTAAGGATCTTGCCAAAGGTCATGTGACCATTTAGTGATGCTCCAGTATCGGAACCCAGTTATCCTGACCATTGTCTAGTGTTCTCTGTAGAACATGGCTCTATGTTATGAAATTTGCTCATCTTATAAGTGGAAACCACCTCATTATGGTTTTTTTCTTTATTTTGAGACAAAGTCTGGCTCTGTTACCCTAGCTAGAGTGCAGCCGCATCATCATAGCTCAATGCAACCTCAAACTCCTAGGCTTAAGCAATCCTCCTGTCTCAGCCTCCTCAGTAGCTGGGACCACAGGCATGTGCTACCATGGCCAGCTAATTTTTTCCATTTTAGTTGATATGGGGATCTCGCTCTTGCTCAAGCTGGTTTTGAACTCTCGACTTCCAGTGATCCTCCCGCTGTGACCTCCCAGAGTGCTAGGATTATAGGTGTGAGCCACCTCGCCCCGCCTCATTATACCTTTGAAACTTCATTAAGTAAATTCTCTTTGAATGCATTCTAAGACAAGTGATATAGTATAATGTAAAGTTTGCAGAAGACATAGTTACTGAAGAGAACATAACAACTGATAAACTTAGGTACATTTGAAGATCAACAAATACAATGTTTTTTTTTAAAGGGATGAAGAACTTAACTAACCTTGATGATTCTTTCCCTCATGCACTATATACTTCAAAAATTGAAAATCTAGTATGCCAAAGTCATCAGATAAATCCTTAAACTCAAGAGCAAGATAATTTAAACTAAGACCTAATAAAATGAAGAAAGGAATTTATTATACTGCAATGAGAATTTTAGGAGCTTTTGATTGGGAAGTATTGATCAGAAGAGAAAAGCATAATACAGATGGAGAAAAAGTCATTAAGGAGAATAAGAAGTTAGTAAATTGAAAAGAAACTTGCAAGCCAGTCAGACTTGAGGAGTGAATCAGACCTTATGAAGGCAGAGAGATGAAAGAAGAAGAGAAGACCCAGGCAGAACTGTGGAATGGTTCAGTCTTTCACCTTAAAAGTGAGGGTAGCCAGGTACACAGAAGGACTCTACTAAGGTCTTAGACAAAGCACTCTGCTACATATTCTATTCCTGATTGTGTTGACAAATGCACAAGGATTCCAATATTTCCACATCCTTGCCAACACTTGTTATTACTTTTCCATTTTTAAAATTATAGCCATACTTGTAGGTGTGAAGTCGTATCTTGTGGTTTGAGTACAACCAATATTTTAACCATACATACATCATAGATAGTACTGGGAAACTTGAAGCCAACTAGTTACCACAATTTAAATAAGAACATTCCTATGTTTTTTTTTTACCTTTCTTCATAGATTCTTTTTCCATTCCATCCTTGTATGTATACAACAGTTCATCAACTTCCTTCAGATCCAGTAAACCTGAGCTATCACTGTCCCACTTCTGAAAGAGGGCTTCTAGGAGAATCCCCCGCCTGGCTCGGAAAGCATTTTGTCTAATCTAGGATACACACAGGATAACAAAGCACAGAAGACACAAAGTTCATTGTGTTAGCTGGCATTCTGTGTTTATTCCCCACCAAAAGTGCAGCACCTTTTATAAAAACAGCTTTACTTTGGGGCTAAGCGCGATGTTATCGGAAAATGCAGTGATTATTTTTCATTCCTTAAATGCCATTTCACCTCTAGACCAGAAAAACAGGCATTCTCTGCATTGGACTAAAACACATTAACTTAGAAAGATTGTTAAGAATCTTTTTTTTTTTAGTGTCCGGGGTCTTTGTCACCCAGGCTGGAGTGCAATGGCACGATCAACTATCATAGCTCACTGCAGTCTGGAACTACTGGACTCAAGCAGTCTACCTCAGTCTCCCCAGCAGCTGGAACTACAGGCATGCACCCCTACACCCAGTTAATTTTTTTTTTTTTTTTTTTTTGAGACAGAGTCTCACTTTGTTGCCCAGGCTAGAGTGAGTGTCGTGGCATCAGCCTAGCTCACAGCAACCTCAAACTCCTGGGCTCAAGTGATCCTACTGCCTCAGCCTCCAGAGTAGCAGGGACTACAGGCATGAACCACCATGCCTAGCTGATTTTTTCTATATATATTAGTTGGCCAATTAATTTCTTTCTCTTTATAGTAGAGACGGGTCTCGCTCTTGCTCAGGCTGGTTTCCAACTCCTGACCTCGAGCAATCCGCCCGCCTCGGCCTCCCAGAGTGCTAGGATTACAGGCGTGAGCCACCGCACCCGGGCTGCACCCAGTTAATTTTTAAAAAATGTTTTGTAGAGATGAGGTCTATGTTGCCCAGGCTGGTCTCAAACTCCTGGCCTCCAGTGACCCTCCCGCCTTGGCGTCCCAAAGTTCTGGGATCATAGGCATGAGCCACTGGGCCCAGTCACCTAGAATCTTAGATAGTTCTTTTCCACTTCCTCCCTGAGTGTTCAGGAAGGTGATAAACACATTGAATGCTCTGCCACTCTTTTTGGTGGGATGTGTTTTGTAGTGAAAGGGAATGAATGGCATTGTTCAAATAATGAAATGGGCTGTGTTAAAAAATTCTTTTTTATGTTTAACGTTGACTTAACTTGACACTGATTTTATTCACCTTTTAGAGTTTTCACTAGACTAATTTTATTAATTAGATAGTAATTGAATTAATTACAAAAATAAAGTGAACATATACCTTTTGGGTAAGTGGGAGGAACTGTAATTGAAGAGGCAAAAGGGAATTGTCTAGAATTAGGTTAGAAGACTCATAAGACTGATGAAATTAACGAATAGACTTAGTGAAACTAATTAGCATATTTCATATAAGAGAGAACTAATTGTTTAAATAAGCTAATGTGTATGTATTTATCTATCACCCAAGTAAGTAGTAAGTTCTTAAGAAATATGTACCATCTGGATGCCCATGAATAAAAGCATATACTCAGTTGGCTGGGCATGGTGGCTCACGCTTGTAATCCTAGCACTCTGGGAGGCCGAAGCAGGTGGATGGTTTGAGTTCAGGAGTTCGAGACCAGCCTGAGCAAAAAGTGAGACCCCGTCTCTATTTATTTTTTAAAAAATTGTAATATTTATTTATTCTTTTAAAAAACATATACTCAGGCCAAAATCATACCCCAAGAATGTGTACTTGCAAATGCACTCACATAGCAGACAGGTAATGTACACACACATATTTGCACATATTCATATCTGCTCCTCAGAACCTGCTCCTTAAGCTTCAGAGGAGGAAAAAAAAAAAAAGCTGTACAAGAAACCATCTTTTAGGCCGGGCGCGGTGGCTCAAGCCTGTAATCCTAGCTCTCTGGGAGGCCGAGGTGGGTGGATCATTTGAGCTCAGGAGTTCAAGACCGGCCTGAGCAAGAGCAAGACCCCATCTCTACTATAAATAGAAAGAAATTAATTGGCCAACTAATATATAGAGAAAAAATTAGCCGGGCATGGTGGCGCATGCCTGTAGTCCCAGCTACTTGGGAGGCTGAGGCAGTAGGATTGCTTGA